>PVIY010009285.1:7113-69096 GCA_004026745.1 Myrmecophaga tridactyla | reverse complement strand
ACCCAATGGGTATATGTATATATCCATTAACTTTTCATAAGGAAGGTATACTCTCACAATCACCTCTATTTAAAATATGAAAAACTAAGGCCCAAGGTGGATATGAGCAGTGAGTGTTAGAGTTGGAAACAAACTTGAGCAGAATATCTCCAAAATCCTTATTCTAAAATACTGTACTAAACTGCCAAATATCCCCTTCCCGTTAGCACCCAACCACATACCCCTGGAAATTAAAAAAGTCAAATGTGAGACTTGGTTCATCTGTCAGTATGTAATGACTCTGGAAAAAATGGCACTGCTATTTGTCTGAATGCTATCATTGTTGCTGTGATACTATTAGTTGGGGGTGGGGCCCTAATGAAAATATAGGCCCCTAAATAAAAAATCAACTTTCAAAACACATGCTTTCTTGATAGTTGATCAATTACACAGTATTTTCTAATAAACAGAGTACATTATGACTGTGTTTTTATGCATTCATATAGTTAACTCGATCTGAGAGTTCATTTATGAGCAGTTGTACATAATTGTTTGCCACCAATTAATAAATTAATTCCTGTCAGAACTTCTTACACATGGCATTGAAAATTACATTACTTCTGTCTCAAAACATGAATCATTTGAAATGATTTTGCAGCTACTACTGGCTAATGTTATCAACATATTGCAATTACTATAGCATTACTATATTTGGAATACATGTTCCTCAATAATGGTTATTGCTTTAAAAGATTCTATAAGAAATAGCAATTTAACCTTTAGAAATTATGTTAGTGGTGATTATTTCAGGTTCAGTGATATCTTGCTAGGAAAGGTATTTGGACCAGGAATCTTATTTTAGTTCCTTTCCTTGAATATCTAGTCAAAGATAAAATATGTGAATATTAATTGAGCCAAATAAATATGTATAGAAGTCACTTAAGATGCATTATTCTTTTCTTCAAATCTAGAAGAAATTGGAAATAGTTTCCTCTCCTTCTTTATGCTTTGTTTTGTGAGGCAGCTTTGAGTAACAAGGGCACATTAGTTTCCATATGGCTACAGGGAGAAATACGGACTTCAAGTTGAATGGTACATAATAGTGAACAAGACATTATTACAGTATTTTATTATGAATTAAAGCCACAAATGATGGGTTTCAAAATATCACATTAAAATGATTCTCTCAAATACATCAAAAACAAATTGTAAATCATTTAATCTAAGATATAATTAAGTGTTCATTGCAAGAAAGTGAACATTAGAGTAGCTATGCCCTGTAAGTATTACATTTTCAGATAAATGATTATGATTTTTAAATTTGCAATGGATGTTGGAAGAAGAAAATCTTAAATCAGTAGGTAGACAGAAAGATAAAATTGGGATCAAAAATAAAGAAGACTAGGTATTTTCTTGGACCTTAAATTTAGAATTCTAATATGCAACTTCTTACCTCACAGACCTAAGCATGTCTTTATCCTATTAGATGCTAATTTATAGATGAGCAAACATTAGGCTTAGAGATCTTTGCTAACTTAAAAGTTTTCTGGGTAGTGGAGCATTTAACCTGTTCTTGAGAAAAGTTTATCATAGCACCACGATTTCAACTTTTTGCTTGATTTCAAGTTTTTTTCTTGCTTAAAGCTCAGAGTTTCTAATTTGTTCCTCCCCCAAAGATACAGTCCTTGTTGCTTGTCTATAAAATTTTTACAGATTGTCTTCCTCTGGATTATTTTTTCTTCTCTTCTTTTTTTTTTTTTTTAAGAATTCTTATAACTTTGCTTTCTTTTCTGCTCATACTTAACTTTGCTTAAATCAGATTTTCCCAATTTCATGTCAGTTTTGTCACTGCTGTCAATTAGAAATTGATGAACAAAGACTTCAAATTTACCATTCGTATCAATGCTCAACTTTTCTTCTTTACGTGATCTGTGTTCACAAGGCTGATCTATATAGGTTACATCAATGGTCTTCCACAACTTCTGCTTCTGAGAAAGTGTTGCCAAAGGGGAACCCTACTCAGAAGGAAGTAGGGTGAGAAGAGGGTAAATACCTCATGGCTCCCTCCCTGTGGAATTACTGGTTGGCTCTGTTCCAGACCCAGGCTAACCGCTCCATTCAAAGATGACTTACTACTGACTTTTAAATTTTCAATTCCAATAGCCAGTCTTCACACTAGTCTATCATCCTTTTGATCTTAGATATTTGAATCCGGTTACCACACCAGAAGACCTGTATTATCTTTTAGTTTTCCTATACCTAATCCCAGCTGTGTAAATAGTTCTTTTATAAAGCTTTCTTTAAATGATCCTAAAATTTGTATGATACCTGTTTCATGCTGGTATCATTACTTCATGTCCACAGTCAATTATCTGGCCAAACACATGTAAAATAATTATAAACAGTGGCATGATACTCAATTTGAATCATCACTAAGACACTAAAGTAAACTCTGTTCCAAATGAACCAATGGGTTATTGCTTCTTGCATGGGAGATAGTTCATTAATGACAGAAGAATCTTGAACAGGAAAATTGGCAGAAAGCACAATGAATTCTTTTGACAAAATTAACAGAAAATATTTAGCTATCTAGGTGAAATGTATTAATGTTAATTAGATATATTCACATTCTTATAGCTTTTCCTTGAGTCTGTCCTGGCTTTTCTCAGACTCAGCTCCTAACTGGAGATCTGAGGAATGAAGAGTACATGAAAGCAAGAGAAGACTCATTAGAAATATATTCACATGCATAAATAAAATTGGACTCATAAATGAATCTCTGCTCATGAAATGAAACCCTACCCTTATGAAACCACTTATCAGGATTCCTTAAAAGAATTTTTAACTAACATCAGATGACTTATATTTTAATAGTTAGTATAAACATAAAAGAATATGAATTAGTTTTTCCACAAGAATGTCAACAATGTTAAGTCTGATTTCTTTTTTTATTTGTTGTTAATTGCATTTAAAAGAGCTAAATGTAAATGGGCTACTTTGGGATTGTAAGTATAACTGATTCACTCCTCAAGTTCTGCCTGAAGCACAATCATGAGGCCCTCTCACTAACATGTTGATTTCCCTTTTCAGTAAGGGTAATATAATTAATGTGACCTTTTGATAAGATGGGTGATATGGGGTGAGACAAGTGCTCTCTGGAGAGCTATTAGCAGCTTCTGAGCAATTTGCTAATAGTAGAACTACCTTTATTAAAATCATACAGTTAAGAAGATAATTGACAACCATAATAATGAGTATGTGCAGGAAAGGAAGAGAGCATAAAGTGAAGTAAAGCTATTAATTACATAAAATTTGATGAACTTTCAGTGCTAAATAAATTGTGATTTGGCTTCAAAAATACAATGAAATTTTTAATAAGGCTGCAAGACTATATCTTGTGTGGAAAATTAGGTGACTTTATTTCTACTGTCAGATAGCATTTTACTAAAGTATTTTTCCCCCTTTAATGTCCAACCCAAGATATAGTGATGCTTATATGCAACTGACACATGACAAGTTTGTACTGATGGATGCACTCTCCTTGCGTTCTAACTTTAAAAAACCCTTCTCTGTTGTAGGTTTAAAAAACCTGCCATATGGTAGACTTAGAAATCCATCTTATCACAGCAAGCAAAGAATGATGAAAACAAAGGCATACTTTAAAATTTTGTCTTCTCAAAGCAAAAATAATGCAATATAAAAATGGTTGATTACTGCTTTTCCTAAGTGTCAGAATTCACCAGTATGCCCATTGGACCATCAGGAGCTGTTTATCCAGGTTCCTGTTTTTAGGTGCTGTTTTCAATCAGTGGGAGGTCATCAACAAGGTCGATTTATGATTTTTAACTGCAAGACAGCAGTGAGAAGAGGATGTTTTAGAAAAAGGGGAAACTACAGAAGAGAGAAAGACACCTAACACATCGATGTAGTTGTACTTCTAAATAAAATTTACATTTTCACAGTTCAGGAAAACAAATATCCACATTTTAGTTTTCCAAGGATAGCAACAGTTCTGACCATTCCATGTTACCCAAATATTGTGACTGAATATTCATTTACAAAAGCTATCCTTAACAACACAAGGTATTTCTGATTCCAACGCATATGCACTTTGAGCATTTGACTCAGCCTTTGCCAAAAGGGAATTCATTTATATAGGTAGAGGATGTGTTCTCATGGGGTCTAGCCAGATAACCGAGCAACTTTACTAGGAATCAGGTCACCTAATAGTACTCACCAATCATGCCCTGGAGAGAAGTTAATGATTATTGCATCTTAACTATAATTTTAGAAGACCTAGAAAGATAACAAATATATAATTATAATTCAGATACAGTGATCTATCTTTAGTAGATTATGTAGAATTTAGCAAGTTAGTTGAATAGATTTAAGTTCTGGAACAGATCCAGGGACTGGAATTAAAATAAACAAAAATAGATTATTTGAGGAGCCCATCACTTCAAAGAATTTTGGGTTGCTCTAAGATCTGTAGGAAAACCAGATTTTATTTGAAATTGATACATAACTGGAATATAGAATTGCCACTGCTTAATATATGTTTTCCTCCAGAATGTAAAATTACTTTGTGGAACAGTATGCAAGACAACTGTATACGAAGCAACTTAAAATCTTTCAGTTTCTTAAAGTTTGGGCTGGCTTAGAATTACCATAGAATTTAAGATCTATATCAAAATTTTTACCTTTGCAGTTATGTTTTATATTGTTTTCTATATCTTTTTAGCAAAATTTGCTTATTCAGTAAGTTTGAAAATATCATTCAAGTAATGATTTATATAATATACTATTTCGACTTCATAAGATTTAAACATTATTGAAAGGGGATAAATTGATATGAAAGAAAAAATTATATTTTCCTTCCCCAACATTTCCTCATCTTTATATGAAATGGAGGAAATGGCAGTATATTATAATTACATTAATATATGAAAATTAAACACAATTTTATAGTGTCACTCTATAAATTGGTTTCAGATACTAAAAAAAAAACTGCTCATTTAGACAAATAGATTTTGTGTACCTTTTGCAAATTACTTTAGAAATATCATGCAAGTCAGATAAAATCATTTGAGAGTTTTCTGTAATTATTATTACTAATTAAATTTCAAAGTGCCTTAATTCTAATCTGTGCTATTCTTTTTGCTCATTTCTACAATATCAACAATAGATCTCATTACTCTTCTAATGTATGAAAATCAGGTGACCTAATGAAGTTCTCTAAAGAGTCCCTGTTCATAAATGAATGAATACCATACCTGAACAATTCTATTTCCTCTCAGAATGCATTTTTTTGTTGTTGTGAATAAGAAAGCTGAGGCACATCATATGAAGTTTGGGAGGCAATGGACAATTAGAAACCAATGTTACTATTGTACCTGCATCATGCAATAAGCTCCTCACTTACTTATATTAATAAAACAAGCTGTGTTTTCTCAGCTATATCATACACTGTTTGGGTTAATAACGTACTGAATTATGATATTTTATTAGTTCTTCAAGGTATAATATATAACTGAAATTACTTTTAATCTACAAATAACTGAAATATATGTCACCATAATATACAAGGAGAACTGCATACTAAAACATCAACATGTTCTGCCATCTCTAGTTTCTAATTTCTTCAAAAATGACTATTTCAGATGCTGGTGCAAAACATAATTTCTAGAGACAGACTTGGTGCATAACAGCACTTTCATTGAACATGGAAACTTCCATAAACAGTGTAGTCAGAAGCTTCAAATTTAGTTAAGAAACTATTAAAAACTCACAGCCAGGACACTCATTCATATGTGTATAAAATGTAGAATGCTGATAATATAAAAATATTTTTTCACATAGCAACTGTTTGTTACATATCAAATAATGTTTCAAGTTCAAGGGATGCAAAGATAATTAAGACTAATCAAGAGGACATGACAATTTGGATAGATATATTTAAATGAATAAAGTTATACAATGTATTATGGATAATAACAGATAATAGATATAATTATGAAGCATAAAGTAAAGAGAAAAATTATAATTAGCAAATTAGAAAGCATTATCTACATTTCACATAGAAGATGTTATCATAGCTTTAGACTGCAGCATATATGCATTTACGTACCTGATTGTATTGATTGTATGTCAAGCTCTATTTGGATATGGAGATACAGTGGTAGGCAAGAGATAGTGACAGTGTCGTGAATGTAGACCACAGAAAATAGCAAGCCTGTCTATGCTGTGTGAGGTACAATAGAAATAGACAACAGTTAGGGAACACTTCCTGGAGTTTAACATTCACCTCTAAGGTAAAGTGTGAGTTTTTCTGGAAAAGCTTGGGAAGAAATGAAGAGAGTATTTCAGGGGAAGTCCTCAAGTTGAAAAAGAACATGTTACTGCAGTGATTCAGAAACTTTTAGAGTGTACTTCTGTGAGTGTGTTTGGGTTGGGAGAGTTTAGCTAGTACAAAAATACCATAAAATGGCTCTTGAGGGATACTAAGATATTTGAATGTTTTCCTAAGAGCACTGGGACAACATTGCAGGTTTATAAGTCAGTGACGACGTGAGTTGTTGTTTTTTGTTTGTGTATTTTTTGCAATTCAACTATTCCTATATAATTGTTGCATGAAGACAGGAAATACTGGAGATAGAGGGAATTAATAAAATAATATATTTACTGGCATAGGTAATGGATGGGAAAGAAAAATGTGAGGGAGATGGATTGGAATATTTTTATAGCTGTCTTTTGTCAGAGATGAGGCTCTGAAACACATATCACATTGCAAAAGGATAAGAAACAACTGATCTCATATCTTTAAACCACCAGATATCAGAGGTTGTTCAGGGAAATGGAAAAGTCAACTATGAATCTGGGATCAGCTAAAACTAAAGAACTAACTGCAACAAGGAATAGATGAGAGGTAGCAGGGTCTGGTTTGGGAAATGATTAGCTCAGTTTGAGATGATTGACTCTAAGCTGAGTTAAGAAAATCCAGGAAAAGATGTTCAGAAGACTACTTTGTAGATATGTGGGAAATCAAGACATTTAGGGCTATTTTTACATGTACTTCCAATACTTGAGGAATATAATTTTATTAAATAAAATTAGAACAAAGAGTTACATGGAAACTGCTATAATTGTCTATCCCTACATGAGGTCATTCCATTTCAAATGGCAAATTGTTGGCAACTCTTAGCTCATTTAGAAAACAGAAACCTAATATGCCATAGATAGGAAAAGACTACCTATAACTTTTAGGGTATACTTTCATTTTTGGCCATTAGCAGAGATGAAGATAAAATGATAGACCTTGATGCATACAGAGTGCTAAAAGTTTGACATAGCTTTCTTCTTGTGGATGCCAAGCTATATGCTGAGTAAATCAGAAGGTAGATGGAGGTAGACTTTTGTGAATTTGGAGAAGATTTGAAATGGTCAGTATCCTGAATACAATTGCCCAATGAAGCATGGGAAATTTTAGGATGGTATTGAATGACCAGTTGAAGTGGTAAATCAGGGTCTTCTAATATCAGCAATGTACCCAATTCTGTCATTTCTCCTGCAGCCACAATAGCTCAGGGAAAGACATAGGTAATTTGGGTACATGCACTTACTGTTAATAGAGCTCTCCTAATAGGTGATTGGGAAGAAGCAATAGAGTTCAGAATATTGGTCAGAATGCAATTTAAACATTAATCCATGTAATCTAGCCTGCATAAAGAGTTGACAAGGCAGGAGAATGTAGATTAAGGAGAAAATGGAAATTTTACTTTGACTAAAATTACAGATGAAATCAAAGAATTTATTTCCTGGGACTAATAGAGCTAATCACCCAATAGAGCAAGAGTGTATGTTCTGACTGGATATGAAAATTTAAGGTTTCTGAGAGCAACTCTACACACAGATAAAAGCTGGAGACCAAATACTGAGGCACTGTCAGTATTAGAATTATTGGCTGAGATAATGAAGCAGGAATTTTGCTTGGGAAAAAAAGTTGCCAGAGAGAGGAAAAAGAGTTAAACTAGAGGAATGCATTGTCAAAGCAATGTTTGAAAGGGCATGAGACTTAAAGTCTGTTATAATTGTTCCATTAATTTTCAGTCCTTTGACTTGAGTAAGTTGACTGTATATAAGGCAATGAAGAATGAGATAGACAAAAATTTGTAGACATGGTCAAAAAATGTTTTCCTATATATTCATAAAAAAACAATATATTCAGTGATTAAAGTAAATTGTTTCTTTGGAGATGAGAAATCTTATGACATTCCTTTTCTTGGTGAGAGCATTGGATTCCTAGTTTAAAACCCTATCATACTGAATATCCTTGACTGGCAAAAAGGAAAAAATGTCTTTATATAATATTGTTTTGTTTGGACAATAATATTTAGAGGGTAATACAGAATGAGGAACTAGAACAATGAAACTATAAATTGGTACTTTTGTATTCCACAGTGCCACTACTGCCATTGGTTATAAATTCAGAAAAGTTTAAGATATCCACTGAAAGCACTGCTGGCTGATTTTAAGAAATTATATAGTGGGAGAATATATGATCTATGCTTGATACAGTTTGTGAAAGCCATAGCACAAAGAGGAATAAAGAGATGGGAACTTTAAATAACTAGATAAAGATATATTACTTATATCTACAGGCATAATATGGTTTAGTTCTTTGAGAAAAAGATAGACAACATATCTTGCCCTACCAGCCAGTGCTTACTTAAAACTTCCTCCCTGACATGCTCTAAAATGCAAAAAGAATAAGCTTACACAAGAGAAATATCAGGGCACATTATGTATTCTGGGGTATATGAGATCACAATAGAAATCAAAATTATAAATGAGAAATAAGTTTTGAAAATAGAAGAATACCTCAAGCTTGCAATGGATCTTCTCTATGTCATAGCAGAAGGATTTATAACTGGATAGTTGAGAATGTTTCCAATAATAATATGTGAGATAATAAAACCAATTTTACTTATTGAAATATAAAATAAAACAGATAAAATATTTAAAATGTTTTAGAGGCATTGAAGAATTAAACAGATAATGATGAATTATTATACCACAGTTAAGTCATGAGGAATATGGAAGCCATTTATATTTTAAGTGTTTACTGATCTTGGCATGCATAAACTATTTTTACAAAAGAGAAATGAAGGCAAAAGCTCCCACAAGATGGATAGCCTAAAGAAGATGCTGTCTATAAGAACTCAAAGGGTAAATTTTAAGTAAGTCAACCTTCACAAATGTTTACACTTTATATTATTATTGTTACTAATTGGGTAATATACGGATGATTGTGTTGAAGTTGTTCTAAGATGCTCTCCTTCTGACAGTTGTAACAGGCATTTGAAAGGAAAGCAATCAGTTTATACAGTTTGTTGTTTTTATCCTAAGTCAAAAATTATTCCTATTGTTTTTCAAGTACCTTAGCCAGCACTGTGTCAAATATGGCCAGGCACACAAGAAATAAAAGGCCTTCTGAGCAAAATCCAGCAGACACAATAGACAACAGAATCACATACAAAAAAAAACTGAACATTATCAATACCAGAGAAACAACATAAAATAAATATCCTTAATGAGTTTAAATGAAAGCAAAATAAGTCCAGACTCTGCTATAACTAGATTTTTTTTTTTTTTTTTTGGTCAACAATTACTTCGAATCACCTCAACCACTGAGAAAAATCAAAGGTATGGGATACAAGTTCATAACATCAATTTAAGTATTATCTTAGAGTCAACAAAATGCTGAGAAAATATCAGGTCAACATCACATGCAGATAAGAATTCTGAGAATTAAATTATGTTTGACAAGCCATTTTTGCCTGAGAACATCTAAAGACATAGAAGGAAGAGCTCTGAAGATATACTTTTGGTATCTTCTTTGAACTTCCAGACAGAAGTCGAAGTACAGGGCCTGATAAAATTGAGAATCTGACAAATTCATGGAGGAGTAGGGTAAATTGGAAGAAACCATCCCTCCTATAATTTTCAGCTTGATTTCATTTTGCATTCATGTAATGACATAAAAGAAATTATATTTGATGCTTTGTTATCCTGTCTGGCTTAGTTGCAAGTTACCCTTTGGGTGACCAACCAAGTTAACCTTCCACTATGTATAAACATGACTAGCAAGGCCTACACTTCCATACGGTTTGAATGATAACAGCGAATCTTAGTTTCTATGAACAGTCCCTTGGCTTTTTGTGCTGCATAGGAAGCCCTCTATCTCCATATAGGTTGAATGATAAGAAGCTCATCTTAGTGGATCCAAATTTTACTTGCTGTTTATGTTTTCTGCAATATATTGTTTGAAACTATCACTATCCAGGATCCATGGTATCCATGTAATGCTCTGCCCCTCCCCTTTTGGTCACAGTAAAGACAAGACTCCAGATCTACATGTGCTTCTTCTTCCTCCTCTATAGATCCTCAGGGGAGCCTAGTTTAGGGAAGCCCAGTGGGACCCTCCACCAGGCTTAACTAACCTAGAAGATTAAAAAAAAAGAAACACAAATAATTCTAGAACTGAAATTCATACCACCAAAATTTAGAATTCAAGGGTCCATTTGAAAAGCAAATTAGATAGAGCTGAAGGTAAAATTAGTCAACTGAAAGGTAGCTCAGAGGCAATTCTGAAAAAAGAAGTATGAAGCATCAAAAATAAAATATAGAAGAGAGTGTAAGAAAAATAGGTATTGCATCAACAAGCCTAACATAAATTTAATCAGAATCCAATCAGAAGACATTGAGAAGAAATAATTATAAGTGCAATAGATGAGAAGTTTTCAGAAATATTGCAACACATGAATATATACAATAAAAAAAAATGAATGTGAGAATACAGGACTGGAGGATTGAGCACTTCTGAATATCTGCCACTCTATGAAAGCCATGAAAACACTGGCAGAAACTGTCACAAATTACCTTCTTCAGAACTGTGAAAATTAACCAAATGTTAGCAGTAATCTGGATAGCATATATATTAACAACCGCAGCAGCAGTCACAGTAAAGCTACAGAAACTTTGAGAAAACATCAGGGTGTGTGGTATTGTAACATGACCTTTAGTTTTAAACTAACCTTAAAAATTAGCAACCTGCAATCATGTTAGCAGTGAAAAACAGCAGTCTTGCACCCATCAGCTTAAGCAAAAATAGTTTTAAGCTATTTAAAAGTCTCTTTTTGAGAACATTATCACCACTTGACCTATCTCACAGCACCCTGGAGAACAATTCACCATGTTACCATAATTTGACTTGAATCAGAGCACACTCAGCATGAAAAAAAGCCCATCTATCCATGATGTTAAAAAAAAAAAAAAACAACTATTGCTTAGCTTAATATTTTAGCCATTTAAATCTGTGATATCAGTTGAAACAATTAAAGCTCTGCATAGAACACAAAAGGAATATCTCTGAAAAAAAGATAAAATTTATAATAGAAAAAAAGGAAATTCTGGAGGTGAAAGTTAAATAACTTAAAAGACAAATTTGCTTCAGGGGCACAGCAGCAGATTTGATCTTACAGAAGAAAAAGAGATCAATGAAAATAAAAATATCCCAATAATAAAATGGTAGTTCTACATAAGAAAATTAATCAATGTACTATATCACCATTAAAAAAAGTGCAAAAGCTACATTATCAAATTAATAAATGCATTAAGAAGGATTTAACAAAATCCCGTACCTATTTGTGCTAAAATACTCAATAAATGTGGTTAATAAAGGAAGTTTCTCAGCCAGATAAAAAATATCTATGAAAAATCTATGTAGCATACATAGAATGCTTTTCCCCTAAGATCTCAAAGAAGACAAGAATTAGAACTCTAAACACTTCTATTCAGAATTGTACTTAAGGTATTAGCCTGGACAATTATCAAGAAAATACATCAAATTTGTCCAGACTGCAAAGGAAGAAGTAAAAGGATCTCTATTTGGACGTGAGATGATCTTGAATATAGATAATCTTAAGGAAAACACTAGTGCTATAAGAACTATGAAATGAGTTCAGCAAGGTTTCAGGATACAATGAGATTAAAATACAAAAATGAATTACATTTCTGTACAATAACAATGAACAATCTGAAATGGAAATAATGAAAAAAATACTTACTTCAACATAAATAAAACCAAAAAATTGTGAGACTTGTACACTGCTGAACAAATGTAAAGATCTGAATGAATGTATAAATATACAATGTTTGTGGATCAGAAGGCTTAAAAATATTAAGATGGCAGTGCTACACACATTGATCTAAAGACTCTATGTAACTTCTGTCAAAATACCAGCTGGCTAGTTTTTGCAGAAATAGTCAAGCTGATCCTAGAAATTCATATAGTAACATAAGGGAGTAAAAATAGCCAAAGTAATTATGAAAAAGATTAAATACACTTTCAAAATTAAAATCTACTACAATACCAAAGTAATCAAAAGAGTATGGAACAGGCATAAGGATAGAAATATAGACTGATGGTTATACTTGTGGTCCAGAAATATCCTTTGCATTTATGGTCAATTTCAACAAAGGTCAAAGAAAAGTAAATAGAGAAGAAATAGCCTTTCAACAAACAGTACTTAAGCAACTTGATATCCACAGGCAAAATAATGAAGTTGAACTTCTAACTCACACCATACATAAAACTTTCTTAAAAAAACCACATCTTAGATCTAAATGTAAGAGGTAAAACTACCAGACACTCAGAAAAAAATATATAAGCAATATCTTACTAGATATGGCACAAAACACAAGTGGTAATTTTAAAAAACACACAAATTGAACTAATATTAAAAAAATACAAACTTTTGTACTACAAATAATACACCATTAATGTGAATGGGAGAAAATATTTACAAATAATATATCTGCTAATGGGATGTCCCAATACCTTGATTTTAGCCCTGCCAACACCTTGGTTTTGTGCCAGTGAGATGGAGTCAGGAGGCTTCTGACTTATAGAAATGTAAAATAACACATTTGGGATTTTTGAACCACTAAATTTGGTATTTTATGAGAGTAATGTAGTATAGATTTGGCAAATTACACTAAGACCTTTCCATAAGCTTCAGCAATGCTTTCTCTTTTCTAAGCAAAATAAAAACTATTAGTACAAATGACAATATACTGGTCCTATAATTGCCAGAGGAAAGCATGCAATTTGTTTTCCTTAATGCAGAATACCAAAATAGCTCAATCAATTGTATCCAATTTGAGTCATAAGGACTTCACCATGTTCAAGGTAGCAGCAGCCCACCTCTGGATGAATTTGAAGATATCAAATTATTTTCTGAAAATAATCATTGCAAAAAAAGATTAAAAGCAGACAACAAACAGCTCAAGCACTGAGTAGGGCGACTCTACACTTCACACCACAGACTTGTCAGAAGCAATGCACACGTTACTGTGTATAACCTGCATTATCCTGCTCTATCCTATATTTTACATGCAATGAATGGGATTCAACCAAAAATAAAAAGGAAATGAATATATAAAAAAAAGAAATACAATGAGAAATAATGAAACAAAACGCATTCATCTGTTTTCAATGGAAAAACCATCAACAAATATGGTCTATATTTTTAAAAATTCATATTCTGTTTGAGACCGAAGGAAAAGATGTTTATTTGGTGTGAATTTATATTTTGCATAGCACATTATCTAATTGAACTTGTCTGTCCAATTTATTTGAACACCATAATTATATGGGATCTTGAATAAAGTGTGATATCTTGTTGATTTGTACTGCATTGCTCTGATATATCTCAGAGAAATCTGTGCAGAAAATTAAAAAATATATATATTTGCAATGTCCCTTGGGGGACTGGGGAGAAAGGAAGATATATTAAACTTCCCTTTTTTGGGAATTCCTGGTATTCTTGCAGGCAATGGGTACAGCAAATTCATTAGGCTGAGCCCTCAATCTTGGAGCTCACCTCATGAAACCTTTCCTGCAAAGGAGCTAAGCCTATTTAAAATTATGCCTAACAGTCACCCCCAGAGAATCTCTTTTTGTTGATCAGATGTGCCCTCCCTCTCAAAACCATTTTGGCTAATGAACTCACTGTCCTCCCCTCTCCATGGGACATTACTCCCAGGTGTGTAAGTCTCCCTGGCAACATGGGACGTGACTCCTGGGGCGTCTGATTTCTGATTTCAAGGTCTATGAGCTTCAGTAAATAAAATTTTAAATATAAATACTGAAAAATTTAAAGTATTACTTACTAATACACAATTTCAGGAATATATCATTGTATTACAGAAATATAATAGAAAGTTTGGCTTTTTTCAGTGGGGTTTATTAGTTTACAAATTCACAGCTCTAAGTCCACAAAAATGTCCAAATTAAAGCTCCAAGAGGACGATACCTTCTCTGAGGAAAAGCTGCTTGCATCTGAGGTTCCTCTGTTACATGGGAAGGCACAGGGGATGTCTGCTGGTCCTTCTCTCCTCGGTTGTTTCAATGGCTTTCTCTCTTCTTCAGAAGCTTTTCTTTGGATTTCATCTCTTAGCTACTCTTAGCTCCGAGTGCTCTATCCAAACAATGTCTGCCTTTTAACCTCTCATGAAGGACTCCAGCAAGGGAATTAAGACTGGGTCACACCTCCATGGAAACAACCCAAGCAGAAGATTCTATCCACAATAGGTCTGCACCCACAGAGATGGTTTAAAGGAACATAGGTTTTTCTGGGTTACATAACAGATTCAAACCAGTACATAGACACTTTTCTCTTTTATATAGGCAGAGGGCATCTGCCTATACAAGATTTACTTAGAGTCAACTTTAGTATCTCTTCTTTGATGCTTGGAATTTATTTATTTTACATTTGTAAAAATCTGGATTTTAACTTTTATTTTTTATGCACTTTCTTATTTCTTTGTTTTAAAATAGTACTCAAGAATATTCATTCTTATAGGTGATTCAATGCCCTATCACATAATTATCTTGGTGTAAATGCAACAACCTATATGCACTAGGTTTTTGTGATAACACCCATTCTTAGCAGCTTTATATAGTTGGCTGTCTTTCCCCCTTTTCATATAGCATAAAAGATATAATAGGAGATAACTAGTGCTACTAATCTTTTAATATTATAATATTTTCAGAGTGGTAGTACAAGTCCTTCTCCTTCATATCTTTGCTGTGAACAAAGAAAAGGGTAATTTGGGTTGTTTTCAACATTTTACACTGACCTACATATAACAACTTAGAGTTTTTGCAGTGCCAACTTTATAATTTCTTAATATTCATGGATAACTTTCTTTGATTGCATTCTTTTACAAATATTTATTAAATATGAAAGTTTTCATTGAAATTCTGTTGCTTTCTTTATCAGTTTTTACTTTCTCTCTTTTTGTTTTATTTTTTTACTGGATTTCCTTCACTTGTTAACTTTGGGCATATTAAAATCTCACCTTGTCCCTTAAGTAATTCCTTATATGAACATTTAAAATTAATTGTTTGGACTCCTTTACAAACATGCTTTATGAAATTCCATTACCCACATTTAATTATTTTAAATATTCCTTTTTGGATGATCATACTTCATCATCTCTTAGATTTTTTTTTTCTTTTTTACAAATCAGATCATAAATTACAAAAGCCATCCTCTTTATGCTCTTTGTTCCCTTTGAGAAAATGCCAATACATAAAGATTTCAATGTATAAGATGCAGTGATATTAGTAGAATTAAACATAAAATGGTAATTATAATGACTTCAACATGACATGTGTGGAATAAATCTGAATTCTTTCATTATTTTTTAATAAGTTGCAGTCACTTTATTTTGTACAAGTAAATCTACACTTTTTAGTGTTTCTCTTAACTTTAATGATATTGATATATGTCTATAACTAAGAAAATATAATGATTTTGTACTTAAGGACAGTAATAGACAGCATATATTTCTTTTTTTTTAAATCTAGGAACATAAAGAGATATTTAATTCTCCATTTTTTTCATCTTTTATTTTATACAACTTATTAATCATTTAAAATTTTGTTTGGGGAAGGAAGACACATCAAATCCAGAAGATTCCACTTTTAGAAATAATTTTTTGTTAAAGAGATACTAATCTTTATGAAGAGATTGAAAATTTCTTAATCTTTACTGATTTATCAGTTCATTATCTTCCTAATTTTTCCTTTTATAAATCTGAGATATCTGATTAACTCTCTGCCCTGTTTAAAACATGTCCCATGTACACTGAGGACATGTTAAAATTATTTGGCTGCTTTAATAAATGAAACTGAACACTAAGACCCCCCAAATTAAAACATATGGAGACTTTACAGTAAGAAACAAGTTACCCTTTTTCCATATTCTGGTTCCTACTTGCTTATGTGCTAATGTACTGCCATTCCCTATCCCTAACCCAAAGAAGAGTGGATTGCTATATATTTCAGAACTATTTATAAAACAGAGTAAATTATTTAAGACCATAAGACTCAATTAAAACTGATAGATAAAATATATTTAGATTTAAATGTCAGACATTATTTCTCTGTATAACATTTTTCTAAGTATTGCAGGGAGATTTGCATGAAGTATGATTTTTTTTTTACTTCATTGAGAATATCTCTGTAGGCAGAGATACACATGTTCAATATTTAAATAAACATGCAAGGCATTAGCTAGCTCTCAATACCAGACTATGAGTGCTGTGGAAGATCAGATAACAAAGAAACCAAAGTGAGTTACATCCTTCATTTCATTACTTTCCTTCATTTATTTAGTAATCCATTTACTCTTTCATTTATTCAGTGAATAGCAACATTTTAGTCATTAAAATAATATTAATGAGCAAATATCATGAACATATGCACTCATACATTCTTAAATCAATCATAAAACATACAAGTGCTTTCCCTATATTTCAGCAACTGTGGTGGGTGCTGACAGAATAAGGATCACTATCTCCTGAGATAATTAAAACCAAGAATGCAATTTATATCAATACAATAAATTAGAGTCAGGGTAGCTTGTTGGTAAGTAGTATTCATGTTTTGTTTTAATAAGAGGTTCACACTTGAAATATGTCCCACAAATTTATTAGCTGCTTGACCTTCCCTACAGACTTAATTTCTAGTCCAGGGTCTCTGCTTAATAAACACCTTCTAAAATTGCTCTTAACGAGACAAATATGGTGTCTTCTGAGTACAGAGTAAGGATTCTTTTACTTAAAATGGCAGTGGAAGCTCCTCACTAAGATGTTTAAAGTCGACATCTCAATTAATTTTTAAAATATGAATGTGTTTGTTAGATCCAAAGGAGAGGCATATGGAAATTCATTTAAATAGGTAACATGCATTTAAGTAGATAACATCCTTTCAGTATGAAAGGTCACTTTAGGAATCAGTGATTAGACTGAGAAGAAGAGTATGTGATCGGACCAAGAAGAGGCTTGTGTGCCATGGGAAGAAATTGCAAGTTTATTGTAAAGTCATAGGAACCATTAGAGAACACTATTGATACAGACAGGTTCATTTACATTAGATAAGAGTTGGGGTTGAGGGAATGAAAAGAATTAGGATTAGGAGATTATTGCAAAAGATGTGTTGACTTCATAAATTTACACATCGGGAATGGGACTGAAAAATAGTGAGAGGCTTCCAGAAGAAATCATGACACCTTAGACATAATGGTTTTCTATATTTGAGTGCTATATATTGAGAACTCTATATTTGAATAGGTTGATGATGGTTTGGCAAGAAATTTAGGGAGATCAGACTGTGTACATGAATGAAAAATAGTTGGAGGAAATGTAAATAGGTACGTGTGACTGGAATGAAGAAGAATATTTAAATAGGCTATTAAGCCTTTGTCTGGTATGTGGTTTCCAAATATTGTCTCCCATTGTGTAGGGTGCCTTTTTACTTTCCTGAAAAAGTTATTTGATACACAACAGTATCAAATATTTAATTTTGAGGAGATCCCATTTATCTATTTCTTATTTCATTGCTTATGCTTTGAGTGTAAGGTCTAGGAAATCACCTCCTATCACATGATTTGTAAAACATTTCCCTACACTTTCTTCTAATAGTTTTATTGTCTTAACTCTTATGTTTATGTCTTTGATGAATTTTGAGTTAATTTTTGAATAGGGTATGAGATATGTGTCCTCTTTTATTCTTTTGCATATGGATATCTAATTCTCCAAATGACATTTAGTGAAGAGGCTGCTCTATCCAGTTGGGTTGGCTTGACCACCTTAACAAAGACCAGTTGTCCATAGATGAGAGGGTCTATTCTGAACACTCATCTTGATTACATCGGTCAGTATATCTATCTTTATATGAGTACAGTTTTGTTTTGAGCACTGTAGCTTTGAAATATGCTTTAAAGTCAAGTAGTGAGACCTTCCACTTCTTTTTATTTCTCAAGAAAATTTTAGCTATTTGTGGCACCCTGCCCTTCCAAATAAATTTGATTATTTTTTTCCATTTCTGAAAAGTAAATTGTTGGGATTTTAATCAGTATTGCATTGAATCTGTAAATCCATTTAGGTACCATTGACATCTGAACTATTTACTCTTCTGATCCATGAATACAGTATGCCCTTCCATTTATTTAGGTTTTACATCATTTGTTTTAGCAATTTCTTTTTTCAGGATCATATGACAACCACATGCATAGCTTTTTATGCAAACACCACACTGCCCTCCAGAGGGACAGCACCACTCTGCTTCCCTACCAACAGTGAATAGGTACATCTCTCCCTCCATATTTTAGCCAACATTTATATTTCTCTGCTCATTTTTAAACAGTTTTATTCATACAGCATACAATCCAACCAAAGTAAAAAGTCATTGACTCCTGATTTTTTAGCCATGCCTTCACCAACACAATCTATGCATGTATTTAGTTTCTTCTGTGAAAAATCCCTTATCCTGCCTCTATAGCCTCAATTATTGACATTAATTTTGGCATATTGCCTTTGTTACATTCAAGGGAAGCATATTGTAACATTACTGTTAACTACAGAACATAGTTTGCATTAATTCAATTTGTCCTGTAACCACCCATTCTCAACACCTTGCAATGTTGATATTCATTTGTTCTCCTTCATATTCTTATATCTGCATATTTAATCACCACTGTTGTCAACTCTAGGCATTGCTAAATTATACCTTCTCAATCTTTGTCCAACTCATCCTTTGAGTTGAGCATTTTGGTGTCATACAAGCCCACAACCCTTCTTGTTCCACCATATTCACACTCAGCTTCATTCAGTGTACTTATATCCTTGTGCCTCCATCAGATAGTATTGTGCCATACATTTCTGATCTTTGCAATTAATCCTATTGAACATTTTGTACTTCTTCAACACCAAATGCCTAATCTGTACACTCTTTTTATCTCCTGATAAACTATGTTCTTAACTTTTATTCTCAAATTTCATTTATCAATATTAGTTCATATTAGTGAGATAATACAATATTTTTCCTTTTGTTTCTGGCTAATTTTATTCAGCATTATGTCCTCCTTTCATTCACATTGTTACATGATTCATGACTTCTCCTGTCTTATAGCTGCATAATATCCTATGTGCACACCACAACTTGTTTATTCATTAATCTGTTGATGGACATTGGGCTCTTTCCATCTCTTGGCATTTGCAAATAATGCTTTTAAGAACATCAGTGTCCAAATGTACATTTGTGTCCTTGCCTTTAGTTCCTTTGAATAGATACCTAATAATGAGATTGCTGAATCATATGACAATTCTATACTTACCTTCATGAGAAATGGCCAGACTGCCTTCCAGAGCTGTTATACCATTTTACATTTCCACCAACAGTGAAGAAGTGTGCCTCTTTCTTCACATATTCTCCAGAACTTGTCATTTTCTGTTTAATTGATATTGAACATTCTACTGGTTGTGAGAGGTATCTCATTGTGGTTTTCATTGTCATTTCCCTAATAGCCAGAAGAGTTGAGCATCTTATATGCCTTTTTCCCATTTGTATTTCTTTTTCTGAAAATTGTCTATCCATGATATTGCTAATTTTGTTTTTGTTTTTGTTTTTGTTTTTTTTGTATTTTTGTTGTTGAGTTGTAGAATCTCTCCCTTGGAGGAATTGAGAGTGTAGAGATAAATGGGTGTTTGCACACTGAGGTTTTTGGCAGCAGAGTTTCTGTTTTGCAATGGATAGAAGTGGTCCAAGGGTACATTGACTGAGGAATGGAAGGGGGAACTGTAGTGTATACATACAAAGGACTACTGAGCAGTTGCAAGAAGGAATGAATAAGTAAATGATGCAACTAGATTGATGAACCATGAGGACAGTATGTTAAATGATATAAGTCAGAAATAAAAAGACAAATATTATCATGCCTCACTAGTTTCAACTAAATATAATATACAAACTTGGAGAATTGTATTCTAGAGCATAGGTTATCATGTCAAGGCCCATTGTAAAAGTTCCTAGATGGTGAGCTCTTCTTATAGCAGTCACATCTATTCCAGAGTTGTAACTGTTATTTACAGATTCCAAGGTGCTGAATTATTTGTGCATAACCTGGTCATTCACTGGAACTTTGAGTTTTGTGTGACACTTGAAACTCAGAGTTAGAGCTTTGAAACTAGCAAAATCAGCATTATCTTATACAGCAATTGTTAAAACAGTTCAAAAAGTGATCAGACTTTAACTAGGTATATGAACAAAACTGATCTGGTAGAACTAAGGCAAATTAGAATACAGAGTAAAGGATGATGTGGTTTATATTTTAAAACTTTAACTTTGGTGTGAGACCAAAGGATGAGATGTTTATTTGGCGTAAAACTTATATTTTGGGTAGCACACTAAGTTAACTCATATGGTCAGTTTATTCAACCATAATTATATGGAATCTTGAATAAGAAGTAAGATCTTGTTATTTGCACAGGTTAATTTGATGCCTGATACATCCCAGAGTAATTTGGGAAGAGAATAAAAAAGTATTTGCAACACCCCCTTGAGGGACTGGAGAGAAAGAAGGAAATATTAAACTTCCCCACCTGGGAAATTCTTGATATTCATGCAAGAATTGGGGATAATCAATTTAATAGGCCAAGCCCTTGATCTTGGAGCTTGCCTCTTTTAAACTTACTCCTTCAAAGGAGTAACTATGCATTTTATGACTATCCCTTTTTAGTTTTCAGTGTATTCACGTAGCTAGAAAGAAATAACTAAAACTTTGAACTTTACTCTGGTAGCCTTGATTCTTGAAAGTGTAAAACTATAGCTCTGACAGTGTGACCATGTGATTGTGAAAACCTTGTGGCTGATCCTCTCTTCACCCAGGGTATGGACAATGAGTTAAAAAATAATGGTAAAAATAAAGAATACAGAGAGATAAGGGGTATAATAAATTGGGTAGATTGCAATGCTAGTGTTCAATGACAGGGTTGAGGGTTAAATAATGTATGGGATTTTTCTTTTTTGCTTTTTATTTCTTTTTCTGGAGTGATGGACATGTTCTAAAAACATCATGGTGATGAATACACAACTATGTGATGATATTGTGAAACACCAATTTTATACTTTGGTTGGATTGTGTGGTGCATGAAGATATCTCAATAAAACTATTTTTAAAAGGCAATTAAGATTTAGAATGAGAGCTGTGTAGGAAGTCACTGAATTCTGAAACCTAGAAAAAGACATTTACCGATTTAAGGGGAAAATAATTGGACTGCCATGGAGTCTGCATGGCAGAAGGAGAAAAACAATTTTTGCGAGACTAATTCAAAGTCTCAAGAAAGTAACCAGGAGAGAAAAATGTCATTAATATCATGGAAAGGAAATGTTTAAAGCAGGGAACTTGCAAAAATGAAAATAATAACCAAAGTTCCAGCAAGAAAATATTTAAAGTTTAGTTTTAGTTTTAGCTATGAGGTATGGACTCACACAGCAATGGTTTAAAAATGTATGTTGGAGTAAGTGAGTTTTGTTTTGTTTCCTTTGTTTCTTTTTCAGAATGTGGTTGCACAGCATAGAGAGATAAAGATCTATAATCAATAATAAATGCAATAGAATATTTTCACTTTGTTATTTTTTTATTTGTCACTAATCTATCACTCTCCCTACCTTATTGTTCATGTAATTTTAGGTATATAACTGTCTTATACATATATATGATTTGAAAAGTAGAGTCCAAAAGAAGAAGGACACTGAGTTTAGCAGAGTTAAAGAGAATAAATTGATGGATCAAGATCTTAAGATAAGAATGGGTTAAGTCTAGAGATTGGATAGAAGAATTAAATTGCTCTGTCACATTAGGCAATTTCCCAACGTAATCCAAAAAAATAACTGCAGCCTGGAATCCCTGGCCATTTGGTCTAATATGATTAGCTGTAATGGAATCATAAGTAGACTTTCTAGATTGATAAATACAATTTGTATACATAGGATACAGGTGTTCACTTAATGCAAGAGAGAAAATCACAAGCAAAATTGTGGAAATGAGCCTGGTATAATAAAATTCCCAGAATAATAAAGCTTTGTTGTTAGAAGTTGTCATAGTCAGGTTCACATTTCAACCTCACCAGGTGGTGATGCCCGGTTGTTTGTTGGGCAAGCCCTGTTCTGTCTGTTGCTATGAGGACATTTCATGGATTTAAATCATGATCACATTGGCTGCATCCACAGTTGATTGTATTTGTAATCAACTAAGGGGAGTGTCTTCTGCAATGAGTGACATTTAACTAATAACCAGAAAGCTTTTAAAGAGGGTGCAGAAGAGACAGTCACTTTTCCTGTTTCAACCAGTGAGCCTCTCCTGTGGAGTTCCTCCAGACCCTTCACTGGAGCCACCAGCTTCAGAGCCTGCCCTGTGGATTTTGGATTGTTCCATTCCCATGGTTGCCTGGCCAGCTTCTCTTGAGAGTTTGTTGAGGACCTCCATCAGAGTTTCCAACTTGCAGCTTGCCCTACAGACCCAGAGCCACTGGAATGAGGGGGAGATCATGTTACACTGACACAGATTTATACTGTTAATCTTCCTCCAAACTTCCCCAAGGAGACTGACAGCCTTATTCCAAGGTAACTGTGTATTAAGGTAAAGGAAATGATCAGATTCTGGGGGGATTATTAGACACTGATTCAAAAGTGACATCAATTCCAGGAGACCCAAAACATCACTCTAGTCTACCAGTCATAATGAGGGCTCATGGAGGTCAGATTATCGATGGAGTTTTAGCTCAGGTCTATCTCATATTGGGTCCAATGGGCCCCTGGACCCATTTTGTAGTTATTTCCCAATTCCACAATGCATATTGGACTAGACATACTGAACAACTGGAAGAATAGCCATGTTGACTCTAACTCATGGAATCAGAGCTATTATGATAGGAAAGGCCAAATGGAAGCCACTAAAACTGTCCATGCTTAGCAAAATGGTACATCAGAAGAAACACCAGATTCTCGGAGGGATTGCAGATATTCCTGCAACTCATAAGAACTTGAAGGATGCAGGAATGGTGATTCCCACCACATTCCCATTCAACTCTCCTATTTGGCCTGTGCAGAAAGCATATGGGCCTTGGGGAATGACAGTGGACTATCATATGCTCAACCAGGTGGTAACTCCAATTGCAGCTGCTGTTCTGGATGTGGTATCATTGCTTGAACAAAACAATACATCCCCTAGTACTGGTATGTAGCCATTGATCTGGCAAACACATTTTTTCTCAATAGCTGTTAGTAATGACCACCAGAAATAGTTTGCTTTCAGCTGGCAAGAGCAGCAATGTGTTTTCACTGTCCTACTTCAGGGGTATGTTAACTCTGAAGCCCTATGTCATAATCTTGTCAGCAGGGACCTTGACGATTTCTCCCTCCCACAAAACATCACACAGGTCCATTATATTGATGATATCATGTTGGTTGGACCTAGTGAGCAAGAAGTAGCAACTCCTCTAGAATAATTGGTAAGGCTTTTTGTGTCAGAGGATGGGAGATAAATCCAACAAAAATACAGGGGCCTTCCACCTCAGTGAAATTCTAGGTGTCCAGTGCTGTGGGGCTATGTCAAGATAGCCCTTCTAAGGTGAAGGATAAGTTGCTGCATCTGGCTCCTTCTATGACCGAAAAAGAGACACAATACCCAGTTGGTCTCTTTGAATTTTGGTGAAAACATATTCCTCATTTGGGTGTGCTACTCTGGTCAACTTATTGAGTGACCAGAAAAGCACTTAACTTTCAGTGGGAACATGAACAAAAAGAGGCTCTGCGACAGGTCCAGGCTGTACATGATGCTCTGCTACTTGGATCATATGATCCAGCAGGTCCATATATGCTGGAAGTTTCACTGGCAAATAGAGATGCTGTTTGGAGCCTTTGTCAGGCCCCTATAGGAGAATAATAACACAGATCATTAGGATTTTGGAACAAAGCCTTACCATTTGCTGCAGATAACTGCTCTCCTTTTGAAAAACAGCTATTGGCCTACTGGGCCTGAGTAGACAGAACACTTAACCATGGGCCACTAAGTTACCATAAGACCTGAGTTGCCTCTCATGAACTGGGTGCTTCTGACCCACCAAGCCATAAAGTTGGGTGCATGCAGCAGCACTCCATAATAAAACAGAAATGGTATATAGAGATGGGTCCAGAGCAGGTCCTGAAGGCACAAGTAAGTTACATGAAGAAGTGGTTCAAGTGTCCATTGTCTGCATTCTTGCCACATTGCATTCTCTTTCCCAGACCAGGACTATGGCCTCTTGGGGACTTCCTTACAGTGAATTGACTGAGGAAGAGAAAACTCAGGCCTGTTTTACAGATGGCTTGGCATGATATGCTGGCTGGTACCACCTGAAAGTGGACAGCCGTAGCACTACAACCTCTTTCTGGGATGTCCCTGAAAAGACAATGGTGAGGGGAAATCCTCCTAGTGGGCATAACTTTAAGCAGTGCACCTGGTTGTTCATTTTGTTTCATAGAAGAACTTGTCAGAGGTGCATTTGCATACTGACTCATGGGTTGTTGCTAATGGTTTGGCTGGATGGTCAGGGACTTGGAAAGAGCATGATTGGAAGATTGGTGACAAGAGGTCTGAGGAAGTGGTACGTGGATAGATCTTTCTGAGTGGGCTAAAAACATGAAGATATTTGTGTCCCATGTGTAAACGTGCACCAGAAGGTACTTCAGCAGAGGAAGGTATTAATAATTAAGTGGATAAGATGACCCGTTCTGTGGATACCAGTCAGCCTCTTTCCCCAGCAACTCCTGTCATTGCCCAATGGGTTCATGATCAAAGTGGTCCTGGTGGTAGTGATGTAGGTTATCATGGACTCAACAACATGGATTTCCACTCAGCAAGGTTGACCTAACTACAGCCACTGCTGAGTGCCAAATCTGCCAACAAAGACCCACCCATAACCCTGGATATGGCACCATTCCTTGAGGTGACCAGTTGACTACATGGTGGCAGGTTGATCACATTGGACCACTCTGATCATAATCATAGTATTCCACACAGCATTCTCATGGAATTCTCTGGTCTTATCATGTTCCCCATCATTCACAGACAGCTGGATTGACAGAATGGTGGAATGGCCTTTTGAAACCTCAATTATGGTGCAAATTATGTGGCAATACATTGCAGGGCTGGGTTGGTGTTCTCCAGGAGGCTGTGTATGCGCTGAATCAGTTTACACTGTATGGATCCATAGCCAGGATCCATGGGTCCAGGAACCAAAGCATGGAAGTGGAAGTGGCACCACTCACGATTACCCCTAGTCAACTGCTAGGAAAATTTGTGCTTCCTGTCCCTGTGACCTTGAGCTCTGATGATCTATAGGTTTTAGTTCCAAAAAGGGGAGTGTTTCCACCAGAACAATGATTCCATTGAACTGGAATCTTAAGATTGCCATCTGGTCACTTTGGGCAACTTATGTCCCTTGATCAACAGGCCAAGAAGGGGATTACTTTACTGGCTTGGGTGATTGACCCTGATATCAGAGGGAAATAGGACTGCAGCTACACAATAGAAGTAAAGAATAGTTTTCCTGGAATATAGGACATCCCTTAGGGCATTTTTTAGTACTACCATGCCCTGTGATTAAAATCAATGGAAAATTGCAACAACCCAATCCAGGCAGGACTACCAATGGCTCTCAAACATCAGGAATGAAGGTTTGGGTCACCCCACCAGGCAAAGAACCACAGCCAGCCGAAGTGTTTGGTGAGGGTAAAATGAACATGGAATGGGTAGTGGAAGAAGGTAGTGATAAAAATGAACTACAAGCACAGATTTAGTTACAGAGATGAGAACTATAATGCTGTTTTTTTTTCATGTTATAGTATTTAAGTTGTAAGATTTAAAGTTTAAGAGTGAATATTACCCAAGGACTTGCATTGTGTTCTAGGGAGGTTTAATGCACTTCTGGTTGTATGTGAGTTGAATATTGTTATGCAAGGAAAAAATGTGTCTGTTACTGTTTTCTATTTGGAGATTAAGTATGGTTTAAGGTGATGTGTATAGCTACCAAGTTAACAAGGGGTGAACTGTCATAGTCATGTTCATGTGTCAGCTTGGCCAGGCAATAGTACCCAGTTGTCTGGTCAGGCAAGCACTGGTCTCTCTGTTGCTATGAGGAGATTTCATGTACTTAAATCATGATCACATTGCCTGCATCCACAGCTGATTGTATTTGCAATCAGCTAAGGAGAGTATCTTCAGCAATGAGTGACATTTACTCTAATCACCAGAAGATTTTAAGGAAGATTCAGAAGATATGGTCACTCTTCCTGCTTGAGCCAATGAATTTTTCCTGTAGAGTTCATCCAGACCCTTCATCAGAGCTAACAGTTTCACAGCCTGCCCTGCAGATTTTGGACTCTTCCATTCCCATGTTTGTCCAGCCAGGCTCTCCTGAGATTTTTTTTGAGGACCTTCATCAGAGTAGCCAGTTATGGCCTGACCTACAGCCCTTGGACTCTTACATTCCCACAGTTGCCCAGCCAGCCTCTCCTGAGAGTTCATTGAGGACTTTCATCACTGTTGCCTGCTGGCGACCCTGCCCTACAGACCTGGACTCTACATTCCCATGGTTACATGAGGCACTTTTATAAATTTTGTATCCATGGATATCTCCTGCTGATTCAGTTTCTCTAGAGAACCCAAGGTAATACAGAGGTATAATGAAAGATAGGCTTAAATGGTATATTTAAAATGTTTGAAATACCCACTTAAGGTTTTGTTGTAATTTATACATATAAAAATTTAATATGCATATATTGAAAGCAGGTGACTAATTACATAATCATTGCAATAATGCAATTATTCTGATGACCTTTTTCTATCATGATGTTAGGAATAGCAATAACAAATTTCATCTTTAGAAAATTGTCAAGAATTATTTGATAGTGTTTAGTGACTTAGATCAATGTGAAGACAAAAATTATTTTAAGTAATATTGTAAATATCTAATTTTTCATCATGCAGACAGGTCACATGCTGAAACAAGAAAATAATGGATAATCAGAAATTATTATAAATTTGAATTAGAAAAAGTTGAAGGAAAGAAGGGATGGAAAGAAGGAAGGAAGGAAGAAAGGAAGGAAAGAAGGAAGGAATAGAAGAAGGGAGGGGAATGCATGAACAAATCCCACAGATGCATGCATCAATATGCTATATCATACTATTTCTGAACAGTGAAAAGCCAAGGTTTACTTATTTATTTCAATTCATTAGGAGCACTGTGTAGTACTTTGGCAATGTTATCATTTCATTGTATGAATAATTTATTGTTTTAAATGGCATGTTTATTTAGATGAAGTATGATATTTAAAAATTCATAAATAGGCTTATATGAATTGAGATTCAATTACTTTAAAAATGCTTTATTGAATGCTATCTAATGCATTCTTAATGTATTGCCAGTCAATAATTTTAAGTAAATAGCTTTATAATTTTATTTTATAATGAAAGTTCATATTTCAATTTTATATCCAATTTGTGCTTACTAGTATAAAGAAATGAGTTACTCAGGATATTGATGCACTGTCCCAAATATTTATATAAAAAGACTCATAACAAACATTCCTCCCAAGTGCAGTTTCAATTGGATTTTGATTAAAAATGCTCTAAAACTGATATTAAATTAAGGTACAGTTATTATATTAAGTTTTGATTAGGTATATTTAAATTGAAATATCTTTGCTTTCCTGAATAAAATGAGCTATAATATTTCTTGCTGTAAATATCATACACTTTGCATACTAGATCCATTATTGTAAAAAATTAAATCTACCAAATGCACATAGTAGCGATATCCAGAAGAATTATGATGCAAAGATAAGTTATTATTAAACTGTTTTAAAAGGAACAAAATAGCCTTCTTTCAACTCTATACCTGGAAATGTCTTTCTGTAAATTTTACTTAATCATATTTTCTACAGATACTAATGAAGAGAAATATCAAATAGGTAAATAATATGAAAAATGCAAAGGACAATGTACCAAATTCCGTAGGAGTCAGTGAAGTAAAGTTAAACTATGTTTTACAGAATATGGTTTAGATCTTCTCTCTAGAAAATAACTGGCATTCGCTACTTCTTCACACTATCAATTCCCCGTAAATTCAGCATCTACTTGATACATAGCTTGTTTTCTTACATCTGAATCTATAGAATTTCTCATTAGAAGTGGCTGTTCAATAACTTTTATCAATCATCTAGGGATATGAAGACATTCATGCAGAGATAAGTATTCATTCATAGGAAACAACAAAATTCCACTCCTTTATAATAATTTAGGGTGTATCTTCTGTGAAATTTCTAATGTACATGTACACAGTATATACTATATATGAATATATGACTCTATATTCACATGTCCAAATTATATCCATTCATGTTCAAATATATACTATATCTTGGAGAAAAAAGAGAAGCTCACTTAAGTGTTCTTTTTTTGAAACATATATGAATTCATTTCCTTTAAAGATTAAATACAAAACAAACAATCCAACAAACAAAAAACCTATCTAGTGTGTTTACATTTGAAATCATTATTCAGATTTGTGTATCATTTTGCAAAAATACAAGTTTCATATCATTTTACTTTTAGCTTAAGAGATATGTAAGAAATTATTATACTTTGGTAAGTTGCTCATTTTTACCAATTTTGTTTTTCTACTTGAGATTTTGGTAAATGCAAGAGAAAATTAATAGGTTAGTATTACTATATTGAATCCTTTAGTATGGTCAATTTATATCTTTTTTTTTTTTTCACATGGGCAGGCACCAGAAATCTAACCTGGGTCCTCTGGCATGGCAGGTGAGCATTCTTGCCTGCTGAGCCACGGTGGCCCGCCCAGTATGGTCATTTTAATGAAATGGTTCCAAAATTCCTGCACTTTCCTCAGACAGCTATACTCTGCAAAAAAAGTACCTTGAATCTGTGGAAAAGCAGGCTTTACAGTCACTTTATTTGTCTAAATCAGTTTAGTAAGCAAATTAAATAGCTGGACAAACTAATATTTCAATGTTGGTGAGTGATAAGTGATGTATCATTCAGAAAACACTTCAAATTAAAGCACAAGTTAACCTAAAGACTGAATAGCTTGGCTCTAGTTTAGAAAATTTTCAACATGTTCCCTAGTGTTTGCTAATCCCACACTGAATTCTTTATGGTAAAATCATAAATCCGGCATTAAAAGGTACATTATAACCTAAAAGGACAAATTACAACAGGCGCTATGCTCTAGTTTCATCTTGATAAATTTAGATGATTAATTTAAATTAATTTTGCATAGAAATTTGTTGTAAATTAAGCAGCAACATTAGTTTTTTTTAAAGATTCTAAGTTGTTTTTTTCATTCTTTTAATTTCTGACTTAAAATTATTACTTTCTTCCATTTGATTTCACCAAAATTTAAAGAGGACAGTTAAAATCTGATATGAAAGAACTGGTTTTTAAAACAAATTATATGGTAAGTGGTTAGCCAAACCAAGTAGATAAACTTTGGTTAATAACATGTATGACAACACATGTGATTTTCCTTTTAATATTATTTTTTGGAAATTATGACTGTTAAGAAATAATTAAGATTCAGGATATTTTTATCCTTACATGGGGTAATGATAATTTAATATCTTTAAAATATGTAGTATTATGAATATATATTTATTATATATTCATAATGAAAAGATTATGAATACATGAATGAAATATTACATAGTAGCCAAATTACTTTTTGTTCTACAAGTTTAAAAATCTCTAAAATTATAGAACACATTCTATGAGAAAAATATTTCATTTTAATTTGTTTGGATTATTAATTCATGTGAAAATTGTATATCTGGAATAGGTTAATTCATATATACAATGATAATAGCTTTTTATTAATTTTATTTGCTACTTAATAGTCACTTATTAAGAAATTGAACAAAAATTCTGAACAATTTTTGGGATCTTACTTCAAAGAATATTAATGAGTCATTCATTTATTTATAGTTCAAGTGCAACTGTTAAGCCCCCATTTCTATGCTATTATAGAAAAGCATTAAATCAATCTGGAAATAGTATCATTAAACTCCATATGAAGTGTCAACTGCAGTGATTTCATTGTTCTTCCAATATTAACATAATAGATAGTAATCTGAAATGAATTTTATTATTTTAGTTAATATGTTAATAATTTGTTTAGAATTTTACATTAAATATAATAATGTCACTGGTAAATTTCTAGAAAGTCATAGGTTTCAAGGCAGTTGAATTTTGTAACCAACAAAATTACAGCCTGATAGATGTTGCAATTATTTTGATTAAGATTAGGTTTAGACATTTAAGAAAATGTAATAAAGGATGACTTGGAATTCCTAGAATATTTCTTGTTATTTAATGGCTCTCCATTTCCAGGGCAGATATAATATCCTACTAATACTATTTCTAGAACCTAGAGCATATTTGGTAAACAATAATAATCAGTTGAATAAAAATGTGAATTTAAAAATTCCCACTTTTCTTTATCTGGGACTATTAATTCTATCTTTTTGACCTCGTTGATTCTTGTTTATTTTCTAAATACAATTCATGTGTAATATATCCTAGAAATCTTTCCCTGCCTTCTTAATTCTTCTAATTTCCTAGGCTGCTTAAAGCAAATATCATGAAATGTTTGACTTGAACAACTGGAATTTATCAGCTCATGGTTTTGAGGCTGTGAATATGTCCAAATCAAAGCATCTTCAAGGCAATGCTTTTTCCCCCACAGACTGGTTGCTGGTGATCGTGACTCCTTTCTCACATGGCAAGGGTATGGTGGCATCTTCTGACCTCTCTTTTCTTCCAGGTTTTGTTGATTTCAGGTTTTTTTTTCCCTATTTTTCTCCCTCTTTGTCTAAATTTCATTCTTTTAAAAAGGATTCCAATAAAAGGATTATGACCTATTCTGAATAAGGTGGTTTAAAGTTAACTGAGTAGCCTCAACAAAAGGTCCTGTTTATGATTGGTTGGCACCTACAGGAATGAATGAACTTTAAGAAAATGTTTTTCTCAGGCTTATACAGCTTCAAATCACCACCCTCCACATTCTGAAACCCAAAAGACATGTTCTTTCCACACACAAAAAAAATTCTTTGCAGCACAACATCTCCAAAGCCTTAAATTATTTGACTAGCAATACTAAATACAATGCCTGAGTGTTGTTTGTCTTGGGGCACAATTCCTTTCCATCCGTGGACCTGTGAAACCTAGAAAAGAAGTTATCTTCTTCCAATATACAAAGGAGGGATGGGTATAGAATAAATATTTCTATTCCTTCAGGAAGAAATTGGAAGGAAAACAGGGGTCATGGGTCCTGAACAATTCTGAAACCCTGTAGGGCAGACCTCATTAGATGTCAGTGTCTGAGAATCATATCTGGAATTGTGGCTTACCCTCCAGGCCTGATAAAGTCGCAGCTCCATCCCTTCTAAGTGCTTGCACAGTGACCATACTCTTCCCCAGTCCTGGAATGAATGCTCCACCCTCTGAGTACACTGGGCTGGGGGCCAAACTCTTTGCAAAGCTCACACTTGCATCAGATGATCATTGTTAAAAAAGCCAACATGCAATTAATGACAGAAATGTGGAAGCAATTATTTGCACTTGCTATTACCCATGAGGCAACGGACACATGAGGGGAAACACTCTTTCCAATGGGGTACTTCATAATGGATGATGACTAGCTCATCCAACCAGAGAACAGAGGCCAAAAACCATAAATATGCAAGCAAATATTGAATATTAGAAGCCACATGTAAATATGAGCCCTGAGTGAGCCCAAAAAATAAGGCTTAAGGTAGAGTGGAGAAAAGAAAGTCTTTTAGTTACTAATAGAGGAGGAAAATAAGGGCATAGAATCCAGAACATCACTGGCCATGGAAGCCACTCTTAAACAACTATTTCCATATTTATAACCAGAAAGAACATTAATTCATAACATCTTATCTTTCCATAAGGATAAAAGAAACAAATAGTGAGGTATTAGAAAACATATTATTTTGACAAAATTAAGCCCAATCATATAAAAGGAGTAAACTACGGGAAGAAAATGCAATATTTGAAATGCAGTCATACAGAAAATTATCTGCAGATTGAATAAAGTATAAGCTGTTCATTAGGAGTGATCCTTAAACTCATTTTCTCATGTTTCATGCTAGAAAGGAAATGTTATCAAAATTAAACAAATCTCAATTTTACACTTCTTTTCTATCCCTTCCATTCCCTTTGCAAACACTTTCCTCCTAACATCTTACTGCCAATCTGGGAATATTTATTTTGGAGACAAGTCTTGCACAAATGACATCCTTGATAAATTTTATTTACCCACAGAAAATGAGGAAGGCAGTGATCAGATGCTAGAAAATTTTCCTTCTTTGTAAAAAATGGGCAATACAATTATCAGGTAGAAGGCATTTTGAAACAGAAATTCTTATACTTTCCCATTCAATAAAAATTTTATTTGTTACCACTTGCTCTAATCAAACCAGCCAAAATTTGGGTAGGAACATATAACACTTTTTATTTGATGTGATGGTTGTCATATAGCAATGGAATGCTCATAGTTTGGATTCATTAAGTTGAGCCATAGGACATTGGCATTTATGAATGTTAAAAATTATTTAATCCAGGTATTTCATATGGTTCAACCTAAGAGGAGACCATTTTAGTTTCCTAGGCTCTTCCAGCAAATACTATGAAACAAGTTGACTTAAACAATGAAAACTTACAGTTTTGAGGCTAAGAAAATGTCCAAATCAAGGCATCACTGAAGTGATGCTTCCTGAAACAATCCTCCAGGCCTGTCATGTGGCCAGGCACATAGCAGCACCTCCTGGTCTTTCCCTTTTCTTCTAGGTTTCATTGATCTCAGTGTCTTACTTCCATGGCTTTCTACTCTCTCTCTGCATTCATTCTGCTTATAAAGGCCTCCAGTAAGAGGATTAAGACCCATCTTGAATGAAGTGGATCCCACCTTAACTGAGGTAGCTTCATCAAAAGGTCCTACTTACAATGAGTTTACACTCGCAGGAAAGAATTAGAGTTAAGAACATGTTTTTGGGGGGTGTACATGGGGCTTCAAATCACCATGGAGAACTTGACTGAACCCAGCTGCAGGTAAGTGGTGCAAGGGGCTCGTTTAGTGCTTGCTTACACAACTGAGACTGTCTTTTGCCCAAGTCCATATTTAACTTGGCTTATAATTAGTTCTGGGCACATTATTTGGGAAACTGTAATTTCTTTTTTAGGTCTAAATATAAATATATACGTGAATTATTTTTTTCTACAGAGAAATAGTCACTAGCTAAGAAGCAAAACCATATATACCTGTCCTTTCCTACTCATGGGCTACAGATAATAGTCTACTTTAAGGCTCATAGGTAATACTTAATTAAAAAAATATGTATCTAAAACTGCAACTGAGACATTAACTTTTGCTTTTTAAAACGAATCACTTTACTTCATTAGTAAAATATTACTATATTAGTGAATATTAATGAAATATTACTATATGCTAAGAATCTATGGGATACTGAAAGACATATTTTGGTAAGAATTGAAATAGATAAATTCTAAGAATGTAGTTGAAGGTGGCCTACTTTTCTAAGTTCCATTTTCTAAGCAACTCTACAGAAGAAATTTTTTGTGAAAACTAAATAGTGTGCTCCTTCTGAATTGCATAATCTCATCTTTAGTTCTCTTGTATGCTAATTTTGCTCTCCTTTAAAATTAATCAAACACAGAATCAAACATCTTTTATCATGAGCAGACATTGCAGAAATGACATTAGATTTGAAGATAAAAGAGTATATATGTGTGTATTTGTATTCAGACACATTTATATGTTATACTGTGTAACAGAATAAGTTGTAAGTAAAGTAGCTTTGCTTTAGCTTTACACAAAGGCTTTTTCAATTAATACTTAAGTCATATGGATATAGATACTGTCTTTTACTAAATTAGGAGTATATCACCTATTTTTAATCAGGGTGAAATTAAATTAAGTAACTCCCTAACACAGACATAGAAATTTAGTACTGTTTGCCTTACAATGTGTTTGCTGATGTTTTAAAGAAGAAAAGCAATCACTACACAAAAATTACTGACCCAGATCATGTCAAGCTTTTTAAGGAACAGATGTGAGTTTTTTTATGGCTCACCCAAGAGTACTAAGTACATTATTACTTTTTGAGTGAATTCACTGAAATAGTTATGTTTCATTGCTCTAGTCTTTTTTCATAGGTGTGGTAGAAATTTGTCACATTTTTAGCCATGAAGTAAGTTTTGAATACCTCTTACTTATGTTTGAGGAAACTCTCATATCATGAGTTCTTTTCTCACCAAGGTGAAATTCACAAATTGACTTTCCTAGCCTCTCAGAGCTAGATTATTAGGCAGTGTCTCTGTCTGCCACATTTCAAAATATCAGCCTGTCATTCTGAGGAGATCAACATATACTATATGCAGCAAACACCATGCATTATCTGTTTTTGGCAAGCATAGTTGCAGAGTCACCAGAATTTTGGAGGCAAAAATGACTCTTTCTGGAACCCAGTGCCTATATAAGCAGCATAACTAGTGGCAACTGTGCTCAAACTTTTTAACTATATGATCTTTACTGCAACAGTCCCATGTTGGGAGATATGGACATATAGTCTCCATGCCTGATTTCCTGCAAAGGATCCAAATATCTTTCAATAAATTCCATTGATAATTCAATTATCCAATCTTTTTCTCTGTTTTTTTTTCATGTAAGAATCTTCACTGTTTCATAAATTGGTGTCAAACTTTGTTACAAATGATAGAATCAAAATGGAAATCCAGTACTGGTTATCTGGACTGCTATATTACTAGGCAGAGAAGATCCAAATATTATTGAAGCTTGAATCTCTGTCTGTCCTTGACATTTAGCAGCAAAAGAGTTGTTTAAATTTTTAACCATGGTTACTGAAATAATCTGTAGAAGCCAATTCTTTTAGTTTCCATTGATGGGAGATGGGGTAGGAGGAATGCAAGTCTGTGGAATAGTTTGATTGCTTCTAATTGGATGATGGTATTAGTGAAAGATAATGGCCCCTTCCCATAAGTTTTCAGATCTGGGGAAGACTAAATAAATAAGACTTGCCTATGGCTGTGCTAAAAGAATTTCTTAGCTTTAACCATTGCATAGCTAAAATAACCTAAAATCAGATTCAAAGATTGTATAATTAGAATGTCATTTGAGTTGTTAGCTTCATCAGGCCTTTTAAAACAATCCCATAGAATTACTATAAAAGTGTGGGATTTAAGAATAGGGAAGGACAGTATGGGAGCTATAGATGATTCAGAATATGGAAAAATCCCCAAGCCCCACTGAATTTCCATTGCCCCATTTACGCTCTCTTATATGGCTATTTAAATCTTGCCTAAATGCCCTATAATATCTTGTCTCAGAAAAGTACCTTGTTGAGGAGGTCAATATATCTTACCTTCACCCTGGCCTCACCCCTTTGCTTCCACTTTTAGACTTTGCTTGGGAGTAGAGGAAGCAAGGCAAACTTGGAAAAGAGTTTGTATTACAAAATATTTACAAGCTTTTGCTAATAGATATTATTAAAAATGCAGAGCATCTATGTGGGAATGGCTTCTGAAGATTTTAGCCTTTAAAACAGTATAATATGAAAACTGATATGCATGTAGATACCAGAGATTCCAAATTCAATAGTCAAGAGTTGACAAAACTTCACTGTAAAAAGCCAAATAATAAATGATTTAAGATTTTCAGGCCACATGGTCTCACATGTCTGCTGAATTTTGCCATCATAGCAAGAAAATAGTCACAGAAAATAAATAAATGAATGGATATAGCTGTGTTCCAGTAAAATTTTGCTTACAAAAGCAGGCAGAGGGAGAGATTTGACCCACAGTTTACTGAACAATTTGTTAGCTCATACTTTAAATGTTAGTTTATTTGTTTGACTGAAATCTGTATTCCAGAGAAAACAAAAGGTAAATGAGCCTGAAATGACAAATATTTCTTGAGAAAAACTCCAAAGACTTAATTAGAGTGGAATAGATCTTAGATTCCCCAAAACTACCCAAGAACCAGGTGACTGTGTAGGAGAATGTATGTATAGTGAAGATAATGTTAGAGTTTATAAGCTGCTGGAATGTGAAACAGAGTGGCTTTTAAAAAGGAGAATTTATTAAGTTTCAATGTACAGTCCTAAGGCCATTAAAATGTCCAAATTAAGGCACCAAAAAGAGGTTACCATCATTCAAGAAAGGCTGATGAAGTTTGAGACTTCTCTCTCAGCTGTAAAGTCATATAGCAATATATACTAGCTATCTCTCCCAGCTTCTTGTTTCATCAATCTCTCCCACAGGCATTTTTCTTCTTCATCTCCAAATGTCTCTATCTGTGTGGCTCTGTTGTTCTGGTCACTCTCCAGCTTTTTCAAAACTGGTTTCCTCTTAAAGGGCTCTACTAGCAACTACACCTTGAATGAGAGGACATGCATCTACATGGAAACCATCTAATTAAATATTAACACCCAAATTGGGTGGGTCATATCTCAATGAAAACAATAAAAAAGATTCCACCCCATAATATTGAATGAGAATTAAAGGACATGGCTTTTCTGGAGCACAGTACAAATTGTGGACATAGTTCATATCACAATGGTTTCTCACCCAATTCTTTGTCCTAAATTATAATACAGGCCTAAAATTCCTAAGATGAAAGGAAGGTTATTATCCCTAGGCACGGTCCTGTGAAACATTAGAAGTGTATGCACAAAATCTTCCTTCTAGGTAGTTCAGTAGTTAGACTGCCCACCTTTCATGCAGGAGACCCAGGTTTGATTCCCGGAACCTGCGTGCACGCGCGCGCGCACACACACACACACACACACACACACACACACAAATCTTCCCTCTAACCTTCTTCAAAGGGTTCTATGGTGGTTTGGAATTATGTATTCAAGAACAACATTTTCATTATTTAATTCTTTCCTGTGGGTGTGCACCCATTATAAGTCAGATCTTTCTATGAGGTTACTTAAGATGTAACCCAAATCAGTCAGGATGGGTCTTAATCCTGCTAATAGAGTCCTTTGTAAGTAGAAGAAATCCAAGCAGATAGAGAAAAAGCCATAGGAAGCGAGAAAAGGCCAGGAGAGGATCCATGTCCTATGTAACAGAGCTACCAAGGAACAAATATCAATGACAGCCAGCCTAGGAGTTCCACGGTCTCCAGGAAAAGAAACATCACCTTAATGTTGCCTTGATTTGAACTTTTCCTACTACCAAAACAGCCAACAAATTACAAGTGTTTAAGCCAAACTTTTGCATGACATTTACCTTAGCAGTGAAGAAACAAAAACAGTTTTTGTTCCCAGGAAGCTGAGGTGCTCTTATGGCAAATACCAAAAATTGTGGACATGGTTTTGGAAATGGGTAATTGGTAGAAGCTCAAAGAATTGTGATGTACTTGTCTGAAAAATACTAGATTGCTTTGGAAAGTCAGTCTATAGAAATATGGATGCTGAGACTATTTCCTATGAGGACTTAGAAGGAAATGATGAATGTATCTTTGGACTCTGGGAAAAGAATCACTTTCATTTTACAATGTCAGAAAACTTAGAGAAATTGAGTCCTGATGTCAGGTATAAGGCAGAACTTGAAAGTGATGAACTAGGATATTTAGCTGAGGAGATTTTCAAGCTAAGAGCAGAAAGTGTAACTTATAATAAAAGTAAGAAGAAAGAGATAAGCTGAATACTGAGCTCTTAAGCATAAACACACCAGAAATTGATGGTTTAGAAAATTATAAGCCAATCCAGACAGTGTGCTCTGAAACTAGGGCCAGAAACAGTTCTATCAGGTACCTCCCTGAATTTCTGGAAACCAAATTCCCAGAGAAAAGGGCTCCATGTGAGCGTATAATTAAATACAGATTTCAGTGGAAGTCATATTGGGAAATGCTGTTATACAGACCTTCCTGGGATGTCCTTCTGTGTGAATGTCTGTATCTATGTGAAATGCACACAAATCTGTCAAGATTTTAATGAAATTTGTATGAGAAAAATCCCTGCTAGCCTGGACTGCAAATGACAGAGAAAGAATCAATTTAAGGAAGAATGATTTAAATACAGAACCATGGAAGTCAAGGTCTAAATCAAAGATTAAAGATATCTTCTCAGCCAGAGAACAGGCCCATTCATGTGTGAGGAAAAAGCAGGCTTTCCCTTCACTTTAAGCTGAAGGTCATCTACCATGGTGCTTGGAGGGAGGGGCATTGTTCAGGGAGGTTCTACCACCTCAATGCTCAGAGATGGTGGCTCCTGTGTTCCACCATTCTGACCAGTGCACAAGTACTTAGAAGGGGTCTGGCTGCTGTTCCATCAGGACCAGAGGATAAAATATATATTTATAGATGATTCTATGTCTTCAAAGTCAAATGGAGTTTACCTTTCTGGGTTTTTTAATTGTTTGAGACCCATGACTTATGTTTTTCTTTCTACATCTCCCTTCTAGAATGGGAATGTCTATCCTATGCCTGTCCCACTATTGGATATTAGAAGCAGATAAACTACCTTTGAGATTTCACAGGTCCACAGACATAGTAGTATTATGCCCAGGACAAGTAACACCCACAACTAATTTTGATGAAAGTTTGTAATTAGCTTTGTTTCTGAAATGACTTAATGTGTTAATATATTGTGATAGAATGAATATGTTTTTCATGTGGAAAGCACATGTCCAGTGGGTGGACTACGGTGCTTTGGAGCTACGTACCCCCAGAAAATACCTGTTTTTAACTTCATATTTTCCTATGGGTTTGAACCCATTGTAAGTAGGACTATTTGATGAGGTTGTTTTGTTAAATTATGGCCCAAATCAATCAGGATGGATCTTAATCCTATTACTGAAGTCCTTTATAACAAAATGAAATTCAGACAGAGAGACAGAGCAACAAGAACTTTCACAAGAATCTGGAAGTTCACGGAATCTGGAAGAGAAGAGATAAGCCAGAAGAGGCCATTAGGTGAATTACTATGAGAAAAAGGAGCCAAAGAACAATTATCAATGGCAGCCAGCCCCAGAGCACAACAGTTTTCAAAGGGAAAGTATTGCCTTGATGATGACTTGACTTGTACTTTTCTCAGCATCAAAACCATGAGCCAACAATTTGTCATTGTTTAAGCCAATTAATTGCATGTTATTTGCTTTAGCAATGAGGAAACTAAAAGATCTATAGCTAGTTGTCAGAATATTTAGACTTAGAAGATAGAGAAATACTGCAAACATTCATCCATTCTCAGAAACTCTACTTATAAATACATGGGAACTTAGAACATGACTGTCAATCAGTCAGTGTAAATGTTTAGTAAGGTTCAGGTAGCAAATGGAAGTTTAACTCAAGTTCACCTCAAGGTTTATTCACCAGGACCTGGAAAATAGTCTGTAATTATTACAAAGTTCCTGAAAGTAAAGATAAATTGTTTTGCACAACAACTAGTAAAATTCCCATATTTCCTTTCTAGTTCATGATTAGGAAGCACCAAGTAGAAGTCATTGGAACTCTTTCTTCCATCAAAAATAGTGAATCAAGGTTCATACTCCATTTCTTAAAAAAAAATATAGAGATTAGTGCTACTATCAAATTTGTGAAGAATGCATTCTGTTTGTTAGGACTCTTCTCTTGCCTTTTCAAAAGGCATGGATTTAAATAAATTCAGTGGATTTTCAGAAACATATTCAGTTGCTCTTCCATGTGTGTTTAGGTATGCATGAGTGTATTTGAGTCTTTAACTTCAGCAAATACATCTGGCACCTGGTATATAGGCATTGGATCTGAAAAAAATTCTATATCTAAACAATCAAAAGCAGCTAACATAATCTGCTTTCATATGGCAAGTACCTTGATATATATTTGCCACCAAATTATAGGAATATATAAATTTTGAGGCACTGTGCCAGGTTTTTCTGCAATAGTTTCTTAAATATTTTATCATCTTATGGAATAATATGATGACCTATTACTGTGATCACATCATGTTAATATGAAAAGCAGCAGGGACCCTGAATATTTTTGGGAAAATCTAAATATGACAGAAAAGTTGTTTTATAATATTGTTTAGTCTCTAAGAGGCCAGGGTCTGGGGCTTTTTGGAATAGTCTCTCCAAATGAAACTTGTTTGTAGCATTATCACTAATTAAAAAAAAGAGTTTGATGCCCATTGGGGAATTGCAATCAACATAAACCACATTAGGATGTGCTATGCTGATCTATTTCCTGAATGACATGTATCTCTGCATGATTTGAGTGGGCTTCAGAGCCAGAGAAGTCAGCCCAACAAACTCAGTTTGTATACCAAGGCAAGGATCTGTGTGATTTTGTCCCAGAAGCACATTAGGTAGAAAGGAAACTTGAAGTACCTGTTACATTGTAATGATGCATAAAGCTTACTTTCCAATAAGGCAGACAGGCAAAAATAATAATAATTTCATTTCAAACATACCATGAATCTTACATATTTTTCCTTTTATTTTCTTCTTGCATACAAGAATATATGCTTCTTGAAGGTTTAGTTTTATTTTTCCTTTGGTTTCCTTTGGTTTCCTTTCCTTTCCTTTCCTCTTCTTTCTTTCCTTTTTTTCATTTGTTCACAGCTATATCCCCAGAGCCTAGGAGACTGTCTAGTTCATAGTAGTAACTCAAAAATTTTGTCATTCAAATCATAGTATTGTAAGGGCTATGATTAATATTAAAGCTGGACAAGGATGAAGGGAAAAGAATGACAAGTGCTTGAGGAGAAGGACATTTTAGTATTTCTTAAGGGAAAAAATTCTTTCAAAAAACAGGTCTTTAATAGACTTCTGGATAAAGGTGATGAAATGCAATGTGAAAATGTTGGAGAAAATTATTATAGTCAGAAGCAATTAAAAAGTTCCTGAGGTAAAGTGAGCTCTGTGCATTTAAGAACAATCAAAAAAGTCAAATTACTTGGTGAAATAAAGGAAGAAGATGATGGTATGACATAATTTGGAAAGGTAGGTAGTCACTAGATTGTATATGGTTTTATAGAGGAATTGGGAAATATCACTAAATATGATGCAAAGATACATTTTTAAAATAAGGATGCTGTAGGATCAGGTTTATATGTTTAAAAGATTTGTCTGGCTTCTGTAGAATAGAGTTTTAGGTGTGCAATACAAGCAGCTAAAGGATCAATTAGGACATGGTTGTTGGAGCATAATGAAGAGTTGATGATGGCTTGGGTTAGATCGGCAGTGGTGATAGCACTGGGCTAGGGTGTTAGTGGTTTTCTTCCTGGCAGTAGGATTGAACCCAGATAGCTGTAGAAGCATTAGTAACAGTAGTAGAGGAATTAGCAATAGTGATTGCACTGCAGCCTTAGTGGTAAGGGTTGTGGAGGTAATGATGGTAGTGCTGGTAATACTGGTAGTAGTGGTGTTTGTTGCTACTTCCTCCTCTGTAAAATAGGTTTATCTGTCTCCTTGGGTGGCAGCAAGGATTAAATCGAGTAAAATATATGGTGGTAGTAAGGATTAAGTTAGTTACAACATTAAAAGAATTAGAAACTTGCCAGAGTGAAATGAGCATGTGACAAATTATTACTTAGTTTCCAAAGTCACTGAGGACTCTAGATCTGGCCTAATACCTGTATGTGATTTTCAGGTTCAGCTCAAAGGCATTAGCTTGCACACCTCAAAGGGGGAATCTGCCCTTCCCACATCATTCTTGATACACAGCCAGTATAATGTAGTTGCCTTAAGGAAGGCAACTAAGGAGTTGCAGTAAAGTATTTAGATGCCCCTGAGAAGCCATACTCTTATGTATATGCATCCCTAGTCTGATTCCTTGTGCAGGTGTCTCTTCTGAGACATCCTTATTGGGGGGATAAAAGAAGGCCATAAAGACATTCCACTATGACTTAGTACTCAGTACTTTCCACATTTATCCCTTATTTCTCTTTTCCTCTGTCCCTGCCTGCACTCCCCACACAAACACACCACCCATAAAACAGCACTCCACTCCTGCAAACACGCCATCCATAAAGACAGATTTTTGTTCAGTGTTTCCTCCACTGTATGATGATCCCTACATCTGTGCTGATCCATTGGACCAGGTCCTTACTTGGCACCATTCCATGAGCAAAAAAGGAAGAGAGATTGATCAAGTGCTTTTTGCAGGTTAACCTCTTGTTTTCACTATCATAGTGGATGATTTTGGTTAGTATCTCAGCTTAGCTCTTGACAGATACAAACAGCTCTCAATCAAGGACTCCTAAGTGCATGAGCCAAACATTGGTAAAACTGAAGGAAGTGATAGATGTTTCAACAATAAGAGTAGGAGACATCAATACAACACTCTCCTCTAAAGATAGAACAATCAGACAGAAGATCAGCAAGGAAATGGAGAAGTTAAATAATTTGATAAATGAAATAGACTAACAGAAATATACACCCCAAAGCACAAGGTTATACATTCTTCTCTAGTGCTCATGGAACATTTTCCAGGATAGATCATATGCTGGGGCACAAAACAAGCCTTTAGAAATTTAAAGACACTGAAATTACTCAAAACACTTTTTCTGATCACAATGGGATGAAGCTGGATCTAAATAACTACCAAAGAATGCAAACATTAACAAACATATGGAGATTAAATAATACACTCTTAAAAAATCAGTGGGCCCAAGAAGAAATTGCTAGAGAAATCAGGACCTATCTGGAGATGAATGAAAATGAGAATACAACTTTTCAGAACTTATGGGATACAGCAAAGGCTGTGCTGAGAGGGAAATTTATTGCCTTAAATGCCCATACTAAAAAAAACAAGAAAGAGCAAAAATTGAGGACTTAACAGCAAACCTGGAGGAACTTGAGGAAGAACAGCAAACTAACCCCAAAGCAAATAAGAGAAGAGAAGTAACAAGGATTAAAGCAGAGATAAATGAATGGGAGAACAAAAGAACAATAGAAAGAATCAATAAAACCAAAGGTTGGTTCTTTGAGAAAACCAGTAAAATTGATGGGTCACTAGCAAGAATGACAAAGAAAAAAAGAGAGAAGATGCAAATTAAAAAATCAGAAATGAGAAGGTGTGTGTTACCTCAGACCCTGAATAAATAAAAGAAATTATAAGATGATACTATGAGCAACTATATGCCAACAAACTAGACAACTTAGATGAAATGGACAAATTCCTGGAGACACAAAAACAAGCTACATTGACTCAGGAAGAAATAGAAGATCTCAACAAACCAGTCACAAGTAAAGAAATTCAATTCAATCATCAAAAATCTTCCTACAAAGAAAAACCCAGGGCCAGATGGCTTCAAAGGGGAATTTTATCAAACATTCCAGAAAGAATTAATATCAATTCTGCCCATTTTTTTCCAAAAAATTGAGGAAAAAGAAACTCTACCTAACTCATTTTATGAATCTAGTATAATCTTAATACCAAAACTGGGTAAAGATGTTATAAGAAAGGAAAACTATAGGCCAATCTCCCTAATGAACATAGATGCAATAACTCTCAATAAAATATTAGCAAATCGAATCCAACAACACATTAAAAGGATTTTGCACCATGACTAAGTAGGATTTATACCAGGGATGCAAGGATGGTTCAACTCAAGAAAATCAATTAATGTAATAGAGCACATTGATGAGTCAAAAGAGAAAATCACATGATCATCTCGATTGATGCTGAAAAAGCATTCACTAAAATTCAGCATCCTTTTCTGATAAAACACTTCAAAAGCTAGGAATCAAAGTTAGCTATGTTAATATGATAAAGGGAATGTATGAAAAAACAATAGCCAGCATTGTACTCAATGGAGAGAGACTGAAAGCCTTCCCCCTAAGCTCAGGTACAAGTCAAGGATGCCCACTGTCACCACTACTATTCGACATTGTGCTATAAGTTCTAGCTAGGGTAATTACGCAGGATAGAGAAATAGAAGGCATCCAAATTGGAAAGGAAGAAGTAAAACTCACAGTATTTGCAGATGACATGATACTATTCTTGGAAGATTCTGAGAAATATACAGCAAAGTTACTTGAGCTAATCAACAAATTCAGCAAGGTGGTGAGATATAAAATTAATGTGCAAAAATTAGTAATATTTCTATACACAAGCAATGAGCTAGCTGAGGAGTCAGTTAAGGAAAAAATTCCATTCAAAATAGCAACTAAAAGAATCAAATACTTAGGAATGAACTTAACTGGGGATGTTAAGGGCTTGTACACAGAAAACTACATAACATTGCAAAAAGAAATCAGATGAGCTAAAATAGGTGGAAAAACATTCCGTGCTCATGGATAGAAAGGCTAAACATAGTTAAGATGTCAATTCTCCCCCAAATTGATCTATATACTGAACACAGTACCAATCAAAATCCCAACAACCTACTTTGAAGATTTGGAAAAGCTAACTAAGAAATTAATCGGGAAGGGTAAGAGACACTGAATAGCTAAAGTATCTGAAAAAAAGAAGAAAAAAGTTAGAGGATTAACACTTTCTGATTTTAAACCTATTAGAAAGCCACAGGGGTCAAAATATCATGGTACTGAAATAAAGACAGCAATGGAATTGAATTGAGAGTGCAGAAATAGACCACCTAATCTATGGTCAACTGATTTTTGACAAGGCCCCCAAATCCTCTGAACTGGAACAAAATAATCTTTTCAATAATTGGGCATAGAAGAACCAGATATCAATAGCCAAGAGAATGAAAGAGGAAATTTATCTTTCACCCTACTCAAAAATTAACTCAAAGTGGATCAAACACCTAAATATAAGAACTAGCACCATAAAGCTTATAGATAAAAAATGTAGGGAAACATCTTCAAGACCTAGTAACAGGAGGTAGCTTCCTAAACTTTACATCCAAAAGCACAAGCAACAAATGAAAGAATAGATAAATGGGAATGCCTCAAAATCAAATGCTTCTACACCTCAAAAGGCTTTATCAAAAAGGTGAAGAGGCAGCCAACTCAATGGGAGTTGGAAATCACGTCAGATAAGTTTTTTATTTCCTGTATATACAAAGAAATCATACAGCTCAACAACAAAACAACCAGCAATCCAATTATAAAATGGGCTAAAGATATGAATAGGCATTTTTCTGAAAAGCAAATACAGATGGTTCAAAAACATATGAATAGCTGCTCATTTTCACTGACTATAAGGGAAATGCAGATCAAGACTACAATGAGATATCACCTCACACCTATAAGAATGACTGCTATTAAGCAATCAGGAAGGTATAAATATTGGAGAGGTTGTGGAGAAACTGGGGCACTTATGCTGTTGGTGTGAATGTACAATGGTGCAGCCACTATTGAAGACTGGCAGTTCCTTAGGAAACTAAATGTCAGATTGGTCTATGACCCAGCAATAGCATTACTTGGCATATACCCAGAAGAGCTGAAAGCAATGGCACAAACATACACCGCCTTATTTTGTCTCACCAAATGTCACACATATTCATTCACATCATTGCATGCCTTGGAATGCATTCACATCCATAGCAGCATTATTCACAATTGCCAAAAGATGGAAACAAACCAAATGCCCATCAATAGATGAGTGGATCAACAAAATGTGGTATATACATACGATGGAATATTATACATCAGTAAGACAAAATGATGTCCTGAAGCACATGACAAGATGAGTGAGGCTTGTGGACATAATGCTGAGTGAAATTAGCCAGACACAAAAGGACAGATACTCTATGATTCTACTTTTATGACCAACATAAAGGTATACTCAGGGACTTATAATATAGAATACAGGGGACTTAGAGATATATAGAAGCTAGAGATGGATGAACCACTAGCTAATGAGGTTGAACTCCAATGTAAGGGAATAGATAGGAATGAAGCTGATTCTCTAATGGGTCTAGAAATAATATTACCTTACTGAAGATGATCTAGATTGAAAAGGATTGTATAGACTTACATGTCCCACTGACTCACACTGGAACTATGAATGAGTTTTCATAAGAATTACTTCAAAGATATGATTCTTGAATAAAGAGTGTTTAAGTCCAGGGTGCAGGGGGAAAACTGCCATTGCATGCTATGAACTATGTTCAAAAGGAAACCATCAGCTCTACCACAGAAGCAGCAGAGGTAAATAATGGGGAGTGGGACAAGAGTTAAGAGGAGGCTTAGATCTCCTATTTGGTGAGGGTGTGTTTATTGGTTTACTGTCTCTTGGGAACAATGGAATTATCTAAAATTGAGAATGTTGATGGATTGTGGACTTTGGGCCCTCTACATGATGCCCCATGAATGCAGGTGGCTGAAGGATTCACGGATGGAGAAGTACAATGGCAAATGATGGTGTATACTTATGAATGAAGGCTGTGCTGCTACAAAAAGGAACAATGTAGTGAGGCATGCAATGATGTGAATGAACATGTGTGACATTTGGTGAGACAAAAAAAGATAGAAACAGAAAAAGCAACAATAGTATGGTCACCTTTAGAAAATGCTTATAAGAAAACAGGGGCCTACATTGTAAGCTTTTAGAGAAGACACATTAAATCCGGAGTGGTGATTATTATATCTGGATTTTGAGAGACTGTTTTTTATATATAAACTGATATTTAGAGATAAGAACGAAGCTGAACAGGTTGGGGTTAAAGAAATTCAGAATATAGAGGTAAGGAAGACAGTGTCTATATTTTAGAACCACACATACTCTTTGAGACCAAAGGAAGAAAGTTTTATTTGATTTGGAACTGAAATTTTCTGTAGTGCATAATCTAATTCAATCTATCTGTACAGCTCATTTGAACAACTGAACAGAGGAATCACAGAATAAGAAAGAGGTCATTTAATCCTATATAGATTATTATAATGCCTGGAAACAACCTAGAGTATATTACCTAGATAATCAAAAAGTGTTGATAAAGTCCCCTGAGGGAGGGGAGAAAGACTATGGAACTATTAAACCTCACCATCAGGGAATCCCCTGATACTGTGTCAAGCTTTAGGGGCACCCAAATCAATAGGCCATGTCCTCAATCATGAGGCTTACACTTGTGAAACTTATGTAGGTAGCATAGAAGCTTAGCCTACCTATAGGTATGTCTAAGAGTTACTTCTGGAGGACCTCTTTTGTTGCTCAGATGTGACCTCAGTCTCTGTAAGCCAAACTCTGCAAGTTAAATCATTGTCCTCCCCACTACATGGAACATGATATCCAGGGGTGAAAGTCTCCATGACAATATGAGAGAGGACTCCCAGGAATGAATCTAGACCTGGTATCATGGAATCAACAATTATATCCTCACCAAATGGAGGAAAAGAAGTGTAACTAATAAAGTACCTGTGGCAGAGAGAGTTCAAATAGAGTTGAGAGGCTACTCTGGAGGTTGCCCTTATGCAAACTTCAGGTAGACCTAAGTACCTTTCATAACATGCCAACACCCAGCCAGGACCATTCCAGTCAATCCTAAAGAACACCTAGGGCAATAAATAAGATTCCACAAGGGTTCCAGGCACTAGAGTAACTTTCCAGAATCCTACAACCTCCAGATGTGTCCCTGGTCCAGATAAGACCTGAAACCTAGCCCAGCCTCTCCAGAACATCAGATAGTTCAATCTCCCTACCCCATAATAGTGACAGACCCTTCCAACATCAAAAATTTACAATTGCCATAGTCCAAGCAACCCCAATGAGTGGTATGGAAAGAACAAAGGTGATGGTGGAACTTTACGTAGAAAATAGGACTTAACAAATGAATATGAATGCTGAATCATTAAATTGATATCTCTTTCAGTCTCTAGTATATTAGAGCAGCTAGAAGTAAAAACTTAAAATTGTGAAACTGTAAGCCATGTCAACATCTGAAATATGTTCTACAAATAATTGTGGTGCTGCACTTGGAAATTTATAGCTTTTTTGTATGTTATTGTTCATGGAAAAAAGAAGGAAAAAAAAGTCAATTGTGATGATAAAAAAGTATTTAAGGCCTCTAGTCCCCTATATTCTGGAGCAGTGAGAAGGAAAAATATGAGAGGATCATATGGTAATCCATGACAAACCCTGGGATCTATCCTGTAACCACTTTTCAAGAGTGTTTTGAAAACTACTGCCTTTTTATTTCTTAGGTTTGTATATATGTTATACTATAAAATAAAAAAAAAGTTTAAAAAAACAAAAACAAAGAGAACCTCATAGTACTTTTTTTTTATTTATGCCTTAGGGATTTCCAAAATAACTTTGTAATATTTACGATATAAAAATTTTAAATTGTCATTGTTCACCACCTCGACCAAAAATATAAGAAGGAAAATAGAAGAATGACGTTTGTCAAATTTAAGTAATTTACATAATTTTAGTCCTGGAGAAAAAGTTACATGTATAATTGTCAAATGTTTGATACGTCTTTGTTAGGATGAATAATACTCTATTGTTTGCATGTTGTTTCTATCAAGGGCAAATATGTTAATATAAATTTTCTCCTCATGGAAAGAAAGTCATCAGAACCCTTCATCTACACAGGTATAGCATTCTGGAATAAATAGAACAGATATATGAGTCAAGTTTCTCCATGTAAATGTAATGTTGAAGCAATTGATCAATAATGAGGTAATGGAATTTTAGATGAGTTGCAGGGTTGATGTGGATTTTGTCATAATGTCATCAAGTATAACTGAGAAAATCTGCCATCTTCCTTATTCTGTATGGTAATGCAGGGCTTCCTGTATCTATATAATAATGCAGTATGTTTTTTACTTTGAAGATCTTATCCACAGTCAAGCAAATGCTCTAAGACAGTGAATGATTGGTGAGCCTTAGTTAATCTCTGTACATGATTTATAATTCTGTCTAGCATCGTTAGACGTAATATCCTTAGGAATATAACATGAAATGCGGATAGTAATATTTCCTTTTAACTTTTGGTACATTTCCTGTTGATGTAGAGATTCTTAAAGTATTATTTCTAGCTGTTATTTAAAATGTGTTTTCAAGTACATTATAACCTCCAGGAATGAAATAGCTTCATGTGAAAAATATCAATATATTTAGAAGACTGATATAATTACTTTAAAGACAAGACACTGGTATTTCACAAACCTGAGTTCAAAACCTTTTTTTTGCAACCTAATAGCTCTTTGACCTTGGGTAAATATGTAATCTCAGATCAATCAAAAATGGTTTATAAGGTTTTATTGAAAAAACATATGCAATAGACTTTGCTTAGAAAATAACATGTAGTAAATCATCTAAAAAATAGTAGCCATTATCACTGTTAAATATCAACAAATAAAGGTTTACAACATGCTGAAAAAATTTTGTATGACTTACTCTAGAAAATAACTGATTGATGCAGCAAAAGATATTTATTTTATTAGAAAATATGACTTAAATATTACCTATTCTATATGAATACCTAACTAGTGTTAATTTCAAATAGAAATACAGAAGAGGTAGGCATTAATGAAATGTTCACTTACAAATGTGGAAAAACTGGGCCATGGTGGCTCAGCAGGTAAGAATGCTTGCCTGCTGTGCCCGAGGACCCGGGTTTGATTCCTGGTGCCTGCTCATGTAAAAAAAAAAAAAAAAAAGTGGAAAAACTTTCATTTTCTAAGTCACTATTTGCCAGGATCATATATATACATACATAGTCAGCAGCCCACTTCCAGATAACAAAATCTGTAATAGTTCCCTATATCTCCTTTTTCCTGAAGACCTTTGTCAGGTAGGCAAAATAAGTAAATTGGTGGTTATGAAGAAAATTGCAAATAAATATTTCACAAAGAATGGGGTAGTGGGAATGGGGGTTTAGCAAAATCTTTGTCTACATACAAGGCATGAGACCATGTCAGAGCTTCCTTGATATTGAAATGCAGCCATAAATTAAACAACACAATAGTTCAATTTTCATTTGGTTGCCTAATAAAGCAGGATATTTCTACATGGTAACTCACCACAAAACAGCCTTAAGAAATTGTTTTCAAGAAAGATTGAATCCTCTATGATGAAAGGATGCATTTGGTCATGAGTACGTGTTACCTTAATATCTGATTCATTGATTCTGTCTCACTCAGATCTAAAGTACAAATCCTTTTCCAATAGCTAAGCCAGCCTATGTTATTCAGTATTTGGTCTTCACCATCAGTGAGGAAGATATACTACAGAAGGCTGGCCACTCCAGTGGGCCTCCTGTATTGCATATATACCATGTCCCTTGCCTAGCTTTCCAATGATGTCCAGGCACCAGTTTTGTCTAAATACCCTTCCTGCAGAAATATTGCCTAATTGTTCTGCAATGCCAATTTAACACTTATGACCTGAACCTATCACAATATTTCTCATTTCAGCAGAGTTACTACAGCCACTATATAATGACCATGTTGATACTAAAGCATGGTGCTTGACATTCATGCCTTATTCCCATTGTATCAGGTAAAATTTACTTCATTGCAAAAGTAAACTTTGTGAATCATGCTCATTATTTATTGCTCTTATGAGTTTTATGCATTTTCTTTCACTGAAAATCTAAAATATTTTAAGGATGAGTATCAGAGTTTAGAACAATAGTAATTTTGCACATTTTATGCATATTAAATGAACTAATGGATCCATGGATTAAGTACATAAATAACCATGAAAGGGATTTGTATTTTTTCCTATTATTTATTTTTCAAATGTAATTTTATTAAGATATATTCAAACACCATACAATCCATCCAATGTATACAATTCAATGTTTCAGTGTCATCATAAGGTTTTGCATTCATCACCATGATCAATCTTAGAACATTTGCAATAATCCATAAAAATAAATAAACCCCCAAACATCCCATCCCTTTTCTCCCCCTTAATGACTCCAAGTATTGCATTCTACTCAATTTAGAGGCATACAATAAAGATAAGTTAACCAAGATAATGTAGTATTTTCAGAGAAAGATATAGATACATAGACCAGTAGAAAAGAATAAAACATCCAGAAGTAGATCAATAAAAACACAGACAGCTAACTTTTTTATATAAAACTATGCAATCATTATCAAAAATCAGGACTACTGGATTACAGCTCAACAATCTCAGGTACTTCCTTCTAGCTATTTTAATATACTAGAAACTAAAAAGAAATATCTATATAATGAGTCATTAGTCATAATCACTTGTTAAATACAAATTGCACCTTCTTCCTCTCATTTAATCATTCTCTTAATATTCAGGGATGTTTGGACAATGGCCATTTTAACTTCTTTGTGCTGTAAAGTGGTATTGGACCTTATAGGGTAGAGGTATGAAACAGATTGCTGTTCAAAGAGAAACTGGTACCTCTGGGTTTCAGGGCTAGGAACAAATCTCGAAACTTTAAGTTTCTGAAAAAATTAATTTAATAGGTAAAACTTTTATAGAGTCTTAGGTAGAGCCCAGGGCACTTCTTAGGGATTTTAGGAATAGTGTTGGTTGGGGCTTGGCATAATGTGACAATTTGTAATATCTGCCTGCAGCTTTCATAAGAGTAAATCTCCAGAAATCTTAGTCAATAAAAATTTATTTCATTTCTTTTCCCTCTTTCAGTCAAGAGGGCATTCTCAATCCTACAATGCCATGGCCAGACTCATCCCTGGTAGTCATGTCCCACAATGCCTGGGAGACTTACACCCCTGGGAGTGTGTTCCGCATAAGGGAGGAGGGAAGTGATTCTATTTGTAGAGATGGCTTAGAGAAAAGGGCTACATGTGAGCAAACATAGAAGTTCTCTGGGGGTGATTCTTAAGCATAATTATAAGTAATCTTAGCTTCACCATTACAGATATAAGTTTCATAAGAACAAGCTTCAAGATTGGGGCTTGGCTTATAAAATTGGGTGTCCCTCATGCTTGAAAGAATATAAGGAATTCCTCAGGTGGGGAAGATTAATAGTTCCACCTTCTACCACAAGTAAGAATGCTTGTCTTGTTCCTGATCTTAGAGGGAATGCTTTTGGTCTTTCCACATTGAGTATGACATTAGCTGTCTGTTTTTCATATATTTCTTTTATCAGGTTGAGCAAGTTTACTTTTATTCCTATTCTTTGAAGTGTTTTCATCAAGAAAGATGTTGAATTTTGTCAAATACCTTTTCTGCATCAATCAATATTATCATGTGTTTTCCCTTTTTATTTAGTAATGCGGTGTATTATAATAATTGATTTTCCTATGTTGAACCAGCCTTGTTCACCTGGAGTAAATCTGACCTTGTCATGTGTATAATTCTTTTAATGTACTGCTGGATTCAATTTGCAAGTATTTCATTGAGTATTTTTGCATCTATATTCATTAGAGAGATTCCTTTTTAAGTTTCTTTTCTTATAGCATCTTTGTCTAGCTTTGGGATAAGGGTAAATTTGGATTCATAGTCAAGTAACTTCCTGTCCCTTTCAATTTTTTGAAGAATTTGAGCAGCATTGGTATTAAATCTTTCTTGAATGCTTGGTAGAATTCACAGGTGATTTTTTTTAACTTTTCATTTGGGATATTCTAGTTGACTGAATCAATCTCCTTACTTGTTATTGGTTTGTTATGGTGTTCCATTTGTTTCTGAGTCAGTGATAGTTCATGCTTTTCTAGTAAGTGTCCATTTCATCGAAGCTTTCTAATTTGCTATCATATAGTTGTTCATAGAATCCTCTCACTATCTCTTTCATTTCTGTGGGATCAGTAGTTATGTTGCCTCTTCCATTTCAGGTTTCATTTATTTGCATCCTCTCTCTTTTATTCAGCCTAGCTAAAGGCCCATCAATTTTATTAATTTTCTCAAAGAACCGACATCTGGTTTTGTTGACTCTCTCTATTGTCTAATTGTTCCCGATTTCATTTATTTCTGCTCTAATCTTTGTTTTTTTCTTTCCTTCTCTTTTCTTTTGGGTTATTTTGCTATTCTTTCTCAAATCCTCCAAGTGAGCTGTTAATTCCTCAACTTTTACTCTTTCTTCTTTTTTAATGTAGGCATTCAGGGCAATAAATTTATCTCTTAGCATGCCTTTCTGTATCCCATAAATTCTGGCATGTTATAGTCCTGTTTTCATTTGCCTGGAGATATTTTCTGATGTTTCTTTAATTTCTTTGTTGACAGACTGTTTAAGATTATGTTGCTTAGCCTCTATATATTTGTGAATTTTCTAACCTTCCACCTATTATTTATTTCCAACTTCATTCCATTATGATCTGAGAAAGTATTTTGTATAACTTTGATCTGATAAAAATTTTGAGACCTGCTTTGTGACCCAACATGTAGTCTATCTTGGAGAATGATCACTGCACATTCAAAAAATACATATATCTTGCTTTTAGGGATGGAATGTCTTGTAAATGTCTGTTCAGTCTCATTCATTTACCATATTATTCAAGGTCTCTGTTTCCTTATTGACCATCTGTCTAGATGTTCTATCTATCAATGAGAATCATGTATTGAAGTCTCCAAATATTACTGTAGAGGTATCTACTTCTCCCTTTAATGTTGTCATTGTTTTGTCTCCTGCATTTTGAAGTCTTTCCTTTTATGTTTGACTATTACTTCTGTTCCTGATATTTTGTTTTAAAGTAAATTTTCATATTATTGCACAAAATGTTGAAAACCATTAACCTCTCAATTTCCATAAAAAATTAATAATTTTACCTTGGTAATTCTATTTAAACTCATGGATCTCTCCTATTTCATTGAAAAAGATATGTGAATATAATGATGATAGTTTTTCATGCTATATCATTTATACCCCAAAATTCCAAGGCTTCTAGTAGATTCACTAATATATTCACCATGTTCACTATTCTAGGTTGAATTCACTTCCAGGATAGAAAATTGCAATTGTTTAGTGAAGGCATAGTAGAAATTTATTAAGAGGGAAACACATTACTTCACTATGAAGGCAGATTTTAAGTTACTAAGCAATCAACAACCTTTGTTTGAGAACAAAATGATTTCAACATTTAATTTCTAAATAGAAAATAAGACTAGAAAATGGACTCCATTATGCAAATTTAGAAACACAATAGGTTAAGAGCCTATTCCAAACATACCTTCCACTTTTTTTGTATTATAACTTAATCAATTTGTATTATTGTTTAACTATTTTGGGTTACTGGTTTAGTGTACTGCTAGATACAAACATTAAAGTTCATGACTACATCATACATTTTCTAGTGCAAGATCACCCAAATCTGTGTGAAGGTGCATATAAGTTTGATAGAATTTCCTGATTTTTTTCCTCACTAGTATAGTAACCTCAAAAAGTGAATTTGGAAGCTTTATATATTTTATATGCTTTTCAATAGCATAATAACATGAACACTATACTATAAACTTTTGAATAAATTGCACAATAAAATAAGTTTTAAGTCTGGGCAGTGTTATGGATTGCATTATGTACCCCAATATGTACATGTGCTAATCTTTTTTTCCATGTTAGAAAAATTTTCTATATTTAGAAGAATTTTCTAAATTCAGAATGTATGCTGCGTATAATGATCTTAAAGACCAGATTATTGATCAGTGTATATCATGCATCCTTTTTTTAAAATAAAACATATTTTTCCAAATGTATGACTATGCCACAAAATGTTAAAAATGGTTTTCTGATGGTTGTTGCATTATTTTACTTGATATGTAGAGGGGATTTCTTTTCTCAGTATTTTTACTCAATAAGTGTACATTACTTTATATTTAAAAAAACATTAAGATAATCGTGGAAAATGGTTAATTAAAAAGTAAAATCTTTACTTTTAATCATTAACCCATTATTTAAGATTCATCCTGGCAGTAGTTTTGTAGTTTTTCTTTTGATGAACTGTATTTAGTAGTTTTTCTTTAATAAACATGAACTAATGATATAATAAAAGTTGTCATAAGGACTTGCAAACACAGTGTTTGCAATCTGCCATCCTTTTATTTTGAACAGTGACCTCATATTCTTAATCAACATTACTGTTTCCATTTGCTAGAGCTGACAGAATGCAACACGTTAGAGATTGATCAGCTTTTAATAAGAGGACTTATTTAGTTACAAATTTATAGCTCTTCAGGGTAAAGGCAGCTGTCATAGTTAGGTTCATGTGTCAACTTGGCCAAGTGGTGGTACCTGTTTGTCTGGTTGGGCAAGTGCTACCCTGTCTGTTGCAATGAGTACATTTCATAGAATTAAATCATGAGCATGTCAGCTACATCCACAACTGATTGTAATCAGCCAAAGGGGAGTGTCTTCTGCAATGAGTGATACTTAATCTGATCACTGGAAGCCTTTTAAGGAGGATTCAGAAGAGCCAGGCTCTTCCTGTTTCGGCTGGTGTGCCTCTCCTGTGGAGTTCATCCAGACCCTCCATCAGAATCATCAGCTTCACAGTCTGCCCTGCAGATTTTGGACTCTGCATTCCCATGGTCATGTAAGACACTTTTATAAATTTTATATTTGCAAGTGTTCCCTGTTGATTTTGTTTCTCTAGAGAACCCTAACTAATACAGTAGCTAACTTTCATCTGAGTTTCTCTGTCATGTAGGAAGGCATACAGCAATGACTGTTGGCCTTCTCTCCTGGCCTCTGGGTTCCAATGACATTCACCAGGTTGATTCCTTTCTACATATTCAAATATCTGGGCTGAGCTGTAAGTGCTGAGATGAGTTATGCTGAGCTGCTGAGCTCTCTTCTGATCTCTCTCTTTTAAGCCTCCAGCTAATTAATTTAAACATCAGTCATTGTGGAAGGCACTCCTCTTAGCAGACTGTAGATGTAATCAGTCATAGACAAATTTGATATGCTGATGATTTAAGTCCACAACAACAGAAAAATGGGGCATCATCACCTGAACAGGTTGACACCTGAATCTAACTAGCGCAGCTACATTTCTTACCATTATCCAAAGTTGCTAACATTTCAAAATATAGCAATGACAGAAATGACAGAAGCCTCAAAGTTGACAGAGAGAGCAGATGTAGATGCTTGGAGAACAGTTGCTTCAGAGAAGAGAGACACAGATGTTTGGAGATGCTTGGAGCCCAGCAGATATCACAATGAGATGTTAAGCAAGCCAGAACCTGGAGAGATCCAAAGGAAGCCAAGAGATCAAAGCCATCCCCAGAGAAGTAAAATGAGGAACTCCCACAGGAACAGAGGCTGAAAGCAACAGAGTCCAGGAGCAAGGGAACAGCAGATACTAGCGATGTGACTTCTCATCTGACAGAGCTGTTCCAGACACGTTGGCCTTCTTTGAATTAAGATATCTTTTCCTAGATCTCTTAGTCTGGACAATTTTAGAAGCCTAGATCTTCAAACTTGTAACTTATTAAATTCCCCTTTTTGAAAGCCATTCCACCGCTGGTATATCACATTCCAGTAACTTCCAAACTAACACATCTTACTTTTGTCATTTAACTTTGACTCAACACAGTAAAACTCAATTAACAAAAATAAACCATGGGTTTCTAACTTAAGCAGCCCACAGAACATTTGTAGTTCAAGTGTACACCAGGAACTTGCTATTAAATGCATAGCAAAATATACATCCCCTTTTTATATTCTATCCAATTCCCTGTGTGTGTAGGTGGGGGTGATTAATCCTCTCCTTTTTAAGTGCACCATACAATCCATCCAAAGTGCATAATCCATGGCTTATAGTATATTAGCAGGGTTGTGTATTCATCTGTATGTTCTCAATTGTAGAGCATTTTCATTACTCTGTAAAGAAAAATCCATAATCCTTATATCTCCTCATTTTTGACAGTTAACATTGGTGTGCTAACTTTGGTGCAATTGATGAAAGCATATTAAAATATTACTCAACTATGGCCCATAATTTGCATTTTTCCCATATACCACCTTATTATTAACAACTTGTAATAGTGTAGTAACTTTGTTCTAGTTCATTAGAAACATTTTTATATCTGTACTATTAACCCCAATCATTGTCCACAAGGTTCCCAATGTTATTGCAGTCCTGTGTTTAATCCTCTAGCTTTATTTCTAGTGACACACATGATCCTAAACTTCTACTTTCAAGTACAATCAAACCCATAATACAGTATCATTAATCACACTCATAATAATGTGCTACCATCATCTCTAACCATGTCCAACCACTTACAATAAATCTAACTAAAAATTCTGCACAAAGTAAGCATTGGCCCACCATTTTCTACCATCATTGTATCTCATGGTAGTTTATATTCCAGATTTTAACTCTGTGAGTTTTCTCATTACAATTAGATCACATTAGTGAGATTATATAATATTTGTCCTATTGTGTCTGTCTTATTTCACTCAACATAGTGCCTTCAAGTTTCTTCCATGTTGCCATATGTATAATAACTTCATTCCTTTTTAGACCTAAATAATATTCCATCATATGGATATACTACATTTTGTTTATCCATTTTTCATTAAGTGACACATGGGTTGTTTCCATCATTTGTCAATTGCAAATAATGTTACTATGAACATTGGTATGTAAATGCCTATTCATGCCCCTGATTTCAGTTCTTCTGGGTATATACCTATCCAGATTGCTGAATGATATGTTAATTCTATTCTTAACTTCCTAAGACAATGTCAAACTGTCTTCCACAGAATCTGTACCATTTTATATTCCCAGAATCAGTGAATGAGTGTTCTTATTTCTCCACATTCTCTTCAACACTTGCAGTTTCTGTTTTTTCAGGAGTGGCCATTCTAGTATGTATGAAATATTATCTCATTGTAGCTTTGAATTGCATTTTTCTAATAGCTACTAATGTTGAGCATATTTTGCTGTGCTTTTTAGCCATTTGTATTTCCTATTTGGTAACATGTCTATTCAAGTCTTCTGCCAAATTATTAATTGGGTCATTTGTCTATTTATAGTTGAGTTGTAGGGTCTCTTTATGTGTACTGGATATTAAAGCTTATCAGATATATTATTTCTAGGTATCTTCTCCCATTAAGTAGACTGTCTTTTTAATTTCTTGTCAAAGTCCTTTGAAGCAAAAAATATTCAATTTTTAGCATGTCCTATTGCTCCACCCATTTGGGTGGATCTTGATTGGTTTACTGGAGATCTATAAAAGAGGAAACATTTTGGAGGATGAGAGATTCAGAGAGAGCAGAGCAGAACGACATAGCCATGAGAAGCAGAGTCCACCAGCCAGTGACCTTTGGACATGAAGAAGGAAAATGTCTCCAGAGAAGTTTCATGAAACAGAAAGCAAGGAGAAGAAGCTAGCAGATGATGCCGTGTTCGCCATGTACCCTTCCAGATGAGAGAGGAATCCTGACCATGTTCACCATGTGTCTTTCCAGATGAGAGAGAAACTCTGACTGTGTTCACCATGAGCCTTCTCACTTGAGGGATAAACCCTGAACTTCATCAGCCTTCTTGAACCAAGGTATCTTTCCCTGGATGCCTTAGATAGGACATTTCTATAGACTTGTTTTAATTGGGACATTTTCTCAGCCTTGGAACTGTAAACAAGCAACTGATTAAATTCCCATTTTTAAAAACCATTCCATTTCTGGTATGCTGCATTCTGGAAGCTAGCAAACTAGAATAGATTTTGGTACTGGAGAGTGGGGTGCAGCTGCAGTTTGCAAATACCAAACATGTTGGGATGGCTTTTTAAATGGATAAGGGGAGGAATCTGGAAGAGTTGTGAGAACCTTGATAGAGAAAGCTTAGAATGTTTAAAAGAGACTGTTAATAGAAATGTGGATTCTAAAGACGCTTCTGATAAAGCCTTAGACAGAAAAGAGTTACATGTTATTACAGACTGGAAGGAAGACAAGCCTTGTTTTAAAATGGCAGATAACCTGGCAAAATTGATGAGTGGCTTTGGCTGGAAGGTGGATTTTAAAGGCCAGGAACTTGGATATTTAGCAGAAGAGATCTCCAAATTAAATGTCGAAAGTGCAGCCTGATTTCTCCTCACAGCTTCTAGTGAGATGTGACAGGAAAGAGATAAGCTGAGAACTGAACTCTTGGGTACAAAGAAACCAGAAATTGAAGTTCTGGAAAATTATGGGCCTCCAGGAAGGGAGACCCCAGAGAATAGTGCCCCACATGAGGTCTTGGCCAAATGTGAAACCAGTCAGTCATTTCAGAGTAAACCAGGATTGGACATGGAGTTATCCAGGAAGGATTTGTGGAAACTCCTTGTGTCTGATGGGCATGATCCAAGACTACTGCACAGAAAGCCAACAAGAATGTTGCGGAATCTATATAAAGACAACCACTGCCAGTAGAGACTAAGAGGGACAAAGAAGGGACACATTGGAGGAAAAATAACCTCAGAAGCAAAACTATGGAAGTTGGGGTCTGAAGTCAAGTAGTCTTGGACCAGGAGAGCAGACCCACCCAAGTCCGTAGAAAGGGTGAGTTTGCCCCAAGACAGAGGATGGGCCTTCTGCCTCATTGCAGTGGAAGAGTCGTGATGCCTCAGGCCTTGCAGAGGGTAAAGCACATTCCTTGGGGTTTGGGGAGAGCCTGGCTGCCACCACATGGAGGGGTTGAGCATGTGCCCCAAAGATGGCAGAGAGCCTGGGTGCAGCCCCTATGCTTGGGGAGGGTGGAGCTGAGAAAAAGGTGGTCTCCCCAATGTCCCCCAAGGTTGCATTTGGAGAGAGGCAAGCCTCTGCATAGGCCCTTGGAAAGCGTGGGACTACTGCTTTCAGAAGCCCCAAAATAAATGATTCTCAGACTTTGAAATCTAATGGACTTTGCCCTGAAGGTTTTCAAAACTATATGGGCCCAGTGACCCCTGTGTTCTTTCCCCCTATGGAAATTCATATATGTATCCTATGACTGTTCCTCCTTTGCATGTTGGCAGCAAATAACTTGTTTTGAGTTTTTATAGGCCCAGAGACAGAGGATAATTTTGCCTCAGAACAGACTATGCCTGTAACTAACTTTGATAGGAGTTTGTACATTTCTAACTTTGTATGTCATGTGTATTGCTACTGAAATGGTTTAAGGATTTGTGATTTTGTTATGAAATTAATGTATTTTGTATATGGGAAAAATATGTCTTTTTTAGGGTCCAGAGGGTGCAATGTGCTCATTTGAAAGGATGTATGTACCTTTGAAAAGCCATGTTTCAATCAAAATTCCATTTTGTAAAAGCAGAATAATCCCTATTCAGTACTGTATGTAATTAGATCATCTCCCTGGAGATGTAACCAAATCAAAAGTGGTTGTTAAACTGGATTAGGGGAGGTATTTCTCCACCCATTTGGGTGGGTCTTGATTGGTTTACTGGAGTCCTATAAAAGAGGAAACATTTTGGAGGATGATAGATTCAGAGAGAGCAGAGCAGAACGACATAGCCATGAGAAACAGAGTCCACCAGCCAGTGACTTTTGGAGATAAAGAGGGAAACTGTCTTCCGGGGAACTTCATGAAACAGGAAGCAAGGAGAAGAAGCTAGCAGATGATGCCATGTTCACCATGTGCCCTTCCAGATGAGAGAGGAACCCTGACCATGTTCACCATGTGTCTTTCCAGATGAGAAACTCTGACTGTGTTCACCATGAGCCTTCTCACTTGAGAGAGAAACCCTGAACTTCATCGGCCTTCTTGAACCAGGTATCTTTCCCTGGATGCCTTAGATAGGACATTTCTATAGACTTGTTTTAATTGGGACATTTTCTCAGCCTTGGAACTGTAAGCTAGCAACTGATTAAATTCCTGTTTTTAAAAGCCATTTCGTTTCTGGTATATTGCATTCTGACAGTTGGCAAACTAGAACAGCTATCCTCTATTTTATTCTTTCATTGCTTGTACTTTTGTTGTAAAGTCTAATAAAACATTGCCTATATAGAAGATCTTGAAGATGCTATCCCACAATTTCTTCTGGGAGTTGTATGGCTCTGGCTCTTATATTTGTGTATTTAATTTAATTTGCATTAATTTTTTGTATAAGATGTGGGATAAGGGTCCTCTTTTATTCTTTTGTTTATCTAGCTCTTCCAGCACCATTTCTCTAAGAGACAGTCCTGTCACAATTGCATGGATAATGGCAAATATCAATTAATGATAGATGTGAGCATCTATTTCTGAACTCTCAATTTTGTTCCATTGATTAATATACCAATTTCATGCTGGTATCAAGATGTTTTGACCACTATAGTTTGTAATGTGCTTTAGAGTCAGGAAAAGTGAGTTCTCCAACTTCTCTCTCTCTCTCTTTTTTTTTTTTTTTTTTTGACTCTGTTCTAGTTTGCTAGCTGCTGGAATGCAATGTACCAGAAATGGAATGGCTTTTAAAAAGGGGAATTTAATAAATTGCTAGTTTACAGTTCTAAAGCCGAGAAAATGTCCCAATTAAAAAGGTATCTGGGGAAAGATACCTTGGTTCAAGAAGGCCGATGACATTCAACTTTTCTCTCTCAGCTGGAAGGGCACATGGCAAACATGGCAGCATCTGCTGGCTTTCTCGTGGCTCTACCAAAAAGGAACTCTCTCCAAAATATTTCCTCTTTTAAAGTATTACAGCAAGCAACTCCACCTTCAGTGGGTGAAGACA
>PVIY010009284.1:59905-73351 GCA_004026745.1 Myrmecophaga tridactyla | reverse complement strand
TACTGAAGGAAATCGACTTGAGTAATCCTATCAAGATATTTACATGCCTCAAAGGTAAGAGAAGATCATTAAGCATATCAAGGTGCAGACAGATATAACCCAGCCTAAGGATCAAAGTAATACACCAGAGGAAACACAAACTTTGGAACGACTAATCAAGGATGTTCATATAACTCTACTAAATAAAATCAGTGGGATGGCTAATGAAATAACGAAGATCAAGAAGATACTCTTAGAAGACAATAGAGAGGAATTTGAAAGCATTAATAGAAAAATAGCAGATACCACAGCAATTAAAGATACTGTAAACCAAATAAAAATATATACTAGAGACACACAATAACAGATTTGAAGAGGCAGAAGAAATGATAAGTGAACTATAGGACAGGAGCACTGATTTTGAACACACAAAAGAGCAAATGGCAAAAAAAGATGGAAAAATTTAATTTGGATATCAGGGAAATGATGAACAAAACGAAGCATGCAAATATAAGAATTATCGGTGTCCTTGATGGAGAAGAGAAGAATAAAGGGCTAGGAAAATTAGTGGAAAATATAATGGGGAAAATTTCCCAACCCTTTATAAAGGACATGAATATGCAAATCAAAGAAGCCCAATGAACTCCAAATAGAATAAATCCAAATAGGCCTTCCCCAAGGTACGTCTTAATCAACTGGTAAAATGTTGAAAAGAAGCAGAAAATTCTAAAAGCAGCAAGAGAAAAACAATATACTACATACAAGGGAAACCATGTAAAACTGAGTTCAGACTACCCAACTAGCACCACAGAGGCGAGAAGGCAGTGGTATGATATATTTAAGATTCTGAAAGAGAAAGACTTCAAGTCAAGAATTCTGTACCCAGCCAAATTGTCCTTCAAAACTGAAGGAGAGATTAAAATTTTCACAAGACAAACAAATCCCGAAAGAATCTGTTAACAAGAGACTGGCCATACAAGAAATACTAAAGGAAGCTCTGCTGGCCAAAAAGAAAAGAGGGGTAAAGGAGGTCTGGAGGAGGGCACAGAATTGAAGAGTACCAGTAAGGGTAACTTAAAGGATAAAACGAAAAAGGAAAAAGAATGTATATATCTGACAAATAAAACTCAAAGGATATGGTGGATTTAAGACATGTGCTTACAGTAATAACTTTGAATGTTAATGGACTAAATTTACCAATTAAAAGATACAGATTGGAAGAATTTTAAGAAATACAATCCAGCTATTTGCTGCTTACAAGAGAGTCATCTTAGACAGAAAGATACAAATAAATTGAAAGTGAAAGGATGGAAAAGGACATTCCATGCAAGCTATAATCAAAAGAAAGTAAGAGTAGCTAAACTATCAGACAAAATGGACTTTCAGTGTAAAGACATCATAAGAGACAAAGAAGGGCACTATATATTAATAATTGGAACACTTTACCAAGAAGAAATAGCAATCATAAGTGTTTATGTTCCCAATCAAGGAGCTCCAAAGTACACGAGACAAACATTAGCAAAACTGAAGGGAGTGATAGTACCTCAACAATAATAGTAGGAGACGTCAATACGCCACTCTCCTCCATAGAAAGAACAATCAGAAGGAGGATTAGAAAGGAAATAGAGAAGTTAAACAATTTAATAACTGAATTAGATCTAACAGATATCGGTATATATAGGTTGTTATACCCAAAATACCAGGATATGCATTCTTCACGAGTACTCATGGGACATTCTCCAGGATAGATCAGAAGCTGGAGCACAACTGATCTTTATAAATTTAAACACATTGAAATTACTCAAAGCACTTTCTCTGATCATAATGGAATGAAGCTGGATATCAATGACCACCAAAGAATGAGATGTTCACAATATATGGAGATTAAATAACACCCTGTTAAACAACAATAGATCAAAGAAAAAATTGTTAGAGAAATTTGTAGCTATCTGGAGATGAATGGAAATGAGAATAAAACATATCAGAACTTATGGGTTGTGGCAAAGGCTGTGCTGAGAGGGAAATTTATTTCCCTAAATGCCTATATTAAAAAGAAGAAAGAGCAAAAACTGAGGACTTAACTGCTTGCCTGGAGAAACTTGAGAAAGAACAGCAAACTATCCCTAAAGCAAATACAAGAAGAGAAATAAGAAAGATTAAAGCAGAATTCAATGGGTGGGAAGCAAAAGAACAATACAAAGAATCAATAAAGCAAAAAGTTAGTTCTTTGAGAAAATCAATAAAATTGATGGATCACTAGCAAGGCTGATGAAGAAAAAAAGAGAGAAGATGCAAATAAACAAAATCAGAAATGAGAGGGGTTCATTACCACACACCCTGAAGAAACAAAAAAAGTCTCAAGAGGATACTGTGAACAACTATATGCCAACAAACTAGACAACTTAAATGAAATGGACAAATCCTTAGAAACACAGGAACAAGCCACACTGGCTCAAGAAGAAATAGAAGATCTCAACAAACCAATCACAAGTAAAGAGATTCAACTGCTTATGAAAAAACTTCCTACAAAGCAAAGCCCATGGCCAGAAGGCTTCACAAGGGAATTTTATCAATCATGCTAAAAAGAACTAATGCCAATGCTGCTCAAACTTTTCCAAAAAATTGAGGAAAAAGGAACTCTACCTAACTCATTTTATGAAGCTAACATCACTTTAATACCAAAACCAGGTAAAAATGCTATAAGAAAGGAGAACTACAGGCCAATCTCCCTGAAGAGCATAGATGCAAAAATTCTTGACAAAATGCTAGCAAATCAAATCCAACAAAATATTAAAAGAATTATATACCACAACTAAGTGATACCAGGAATGCAAAGATATTTCTACACAGGAAAATCAATAAATGTGCTGCAGCACATTAACAAAACAAAAGGGATAAAAATCACATGATCATCTTGATTTACACTGAAAAGAATTTGAAAAAATTTAGCATCCTTTTCTGTTAAAAACACCTTTAAAGGCAGGAATCAAAGGTAACTTCCTCAATATGATAAAGGGCATTTATGAAAAAACCCATAACCAGCATCATACTCAATAAAGAGGGAATGAAATCTTTCCCCCTAGATTGGGAATGAAATAAGGATGCCCTCTGTCACTACTATTATTCAACATTGTACTAGAAGTTCTAGGTAGAGCAATCAGGCAGGAAAAAGAAATAAAAGGATCCAAATTGAAAAGACAGAAGGAAAACTTTCATTATTTACAAAGGACATAATACTATACTTGGAAAATCCTGAGATATCTACAACATATATATATATAATGGAATATTATGCAACAGTAAGACTAAATGACATCCTGAGGCATGTGACATGATAGACAAGCCTTGAGGACATAATGCTGAGTGAAATAAAAATAATAAAAGAATAAATGCTGTATGATTCCGCTTTTATGACCATGGCAAAGGTAAAATCAGAGACTTATAATACAGAATATAGGGGACCTAGAGATACATGGAAGCTAGAGATGGGTAAACAGTTAGCTAATGAGGTTAAACTCCAATGTAAGGGAATAGATAGAAGTGAAGCTGGTTCTCTAGTGGGTCTATAAGTAATATTACCATATTGAAGGTGAACATGATTGAAAGGGGTTATGGAGACCCAGCGTCCCACCAATTAACAATACAAATATAAATAAATTCTTACATGAACTACTGCAAAGGTATGAATCTTGTACAAAGAGTGCATAAGTTCAGAGTATAGGGGAAAAACAGCTATTGCATGCTATGGGCATGTTTAACAGGAAAACATCAACAGTACCACAGCAACACCAGCAACACCCCGGGGTAAATACTAGGGGATGGAACAAGAGTTAAAGGGAGGTTTGGATTTTCTATTTGGTAATGGGGTGTTTATTGGTTATCCCTTCTTTGGAACTATGAAATTATCTAACGTTGGGAGTGTTGATGGGCTGTTGATTTTGGACATTTTACATAATGCCTAATGAGTGGAGATGGATGAAGGATGCACTGACTGAGAGGTAGATTAGTGAACAGTGGGGTATACATATGATCAAATATTCTGCTGCAGCAAAAAAGATTGGGGTTGTGAGGCATGCAGCATTGTGAATGAAATGGAGGATCACTTGGTGAGGCAAAATAAGCCAGAAACAATAGAGCATTATTTTATGGTTTCATTTAGAAAATACTTATAAGAAAACAGGGTCCTAGATTGTAAGCGCTTATAGAAGTCACATTTAGCTAGAGTGGTAACTGTTATGTCTGGGTTTTGAGAGGCTGTGGTGTATATATATATATATATAAAACCTAGTATTTAGAGTTAAGAATGAAGCTAATAAGGTCAGGATTAAGATAATTGAAAATATAGGGGTAAGGAAGACACTGTCTATATTTTAGAACCTCATCTACTCTTTGAGACCAAAGGAAGAAAGATTTATTTATTCCAGAACCTAAATATTCTGTAGCACATAATCTACTTGGGTAGATTATTTAAACAGTCTGGGCAGAGAGAGCCCGGAATAAGAATGAGGGCCTTATAACTGTACAGCTTAATGTAATGTCTGAATACATCCCAGAGTATATTAAGCAGTTAATCAAAAAGTGTTGGCAAAGTTCCTTGAGGGATGGGAGACAAAATATGGAACTATTAAACTTTACCACCAGGGAAACCCCTATACTATGTCAAACTTTAGGGACACTCAAATCAATAGGCCAAACCCTTGATCTTGAAGCTTGCTCTTCTGAAGTTTATGTATGTAATGGAGAAGCTTAGCGTACCTATATCTATACCTAAGAGTTACTTCCAGAGGACCTCTTTTGTTGCTCATATGTGGCCTCTCTCTCTCTAAGCCCAATTCTGCAGATGAAAACATTGCCCTCCACCCTACATGAGGCATGACATCCAGGGGTGAAAGTCTCCCTGGTGACATGGGAGATGACTCCCAGGAATGAGTCAGCTCCTGGGACCATGATATCAACAATGTCAACCTGACAAACTGGCAAAAAGAAGTGTAACTAATAAAGTGTCAGTGGCTGAGAGAGTTCAAATAAAGTTGAGAGGCTACTAGGAGGTAACTCTTATGCAAGTTTCAGCTAGACATTGCTACCTACCATAACTTGCCAAACCCCAACTAAATCCATTCTAGCCAATCCTAAAGAATACCTAAGTCATTATATAAGATTCTACAAAGGTTCCTTGCACAAGGGTAACTTTACAGAAACTTACAACTTCCAGAGGGGTCCCTGGATCAGATAAGTACTGAAATGAAGAGGAGCCAGCCTCTCCAGCACATCAACTAGTTTCTTCTCCCTACCCGAAATTATCCACAACCCCTTCCAACATGAAAAAGTTAGAATGGCCATAGCCCAAATATCCCTAAAGAGTGAGAGAAAGAGCAAAGGTGATGGTGGAGTTATACAGGGAAGTTAGGGTTTAACAAACAAGTATGGATACTGAATCATTATATTGCTAGTTCTTTTAGTCTCCAGTATCTTAGAGCAGCTAGAAGTAAAAACCTGAAATTGTGGAATTGTAACCCATACAAAACTCTGAAATCTGTTCTACGACTAATTGTTGTGATATGTTTTGCAATGTATTGCTTCTTTGTGTATATGCTATTTTTCACAAAATCTATCTATCTATCTATCCATATATATATGCTTCTTCTCCCCTCCAGTGTGGTGAAACAGCTAGAAGTAAATGTCTGAAATAGTGGAATGGTAACCCATAACAAACTCTGACATCTGTTCTGTATCTACTTGTTGAAGTGTACTTTGAAAATCATTGCTTTTTCTTTCTTTTATGTTTATGTATGTTACATTTAACAACAAAAAATTTAAAAAATAAAAAGCAATAATCTGTGCTTTCTCTTCATCACTTATATCAACAGTTGGCAAGTACTTTAAGCTGAAAACTTTTTCTCTCAGTATTTATATCCTAAGAAACTTGGGCATAGATAGGTGCTTAATAAGTATTTTTTTGATAAAAGTATTCCTTCATTAGCTTATTCTGAAGGTCATGTATTGAAAAGCCTTTGTAAGAAATGGGGAAAAATGAGAATTGTTTAGTGGCAGAAAGAATAGGAACTCAAACTCTATTCCACACATCACTCCTCCAATGGTGGGGGACAGACATTGGAACAAAAAAAAAACTCTAATTACAACTGGCAACATCTCTTTTGATTGGCAAAGGCCAGTTTCCTGGTTAACGTATGGTCGGGCCATTTTCTTAGACCTAACATCTCTGGCCTGAGGAATGGAAACATCTGCACACAATAGAGAAGGAGGTGGGGTAGGCAGATTAGGAGGAGAGACAGACCCTACCGTGTGTCCCTGACTTCCCCACACTTAATCTTCAGACCTGGACAGGTTGGGATGTGGAAGTCTTTTAGCATCTACTTAAAGCTGGGGTGTAAGTCACAAAAAATGACCTCCAGGACCATAGAGATCAATGTTTTGTGGGGAGGGATGGAATCCCCCAGAGGAGGGAAATAGGGAAGCATCACTGGGAACTCAATATAAGGATCTGCACAGAAAGAGGGAGTAATGAGGAGAGGTTGGACAAAAGTGGGACATAATTCTCCTCAAGATCCAAGACTATCACCTCTTTTTCTTATATTTATGGCATCTGAGTTGGATAAGGTATAACCTCTGTCCTTCTATACCTTGTTGCTTGTTAAGATAGCCACAACAAAAACACTAACGCTATTTAACACTTATTGAAGCCTTATTATGTTCAGAAACCCTTGCAAGTTTTACACATGTATTGATAATGAGTCCTCACAAAAGCCCTCTGAACCAATGCTTTTATTGTAAACCTATCCCTTCACATAGAATTGCTTGTGGCTCAGTCAAACCCCTGCATGTGTTTGTTTCGGGGAAGATTCAGTGCAGAAGGAATGAATGTACTCAGGAATGAGGAGCCACCAAATCTTATACTCATATCTTCTGATGGAGACTATTTCTTAGAAGTAAGTAGTAGGCTGTTTCTCTTCCCTCACAGTAAATTTACAGCACTGGTAAAACTAAAATCATGCACTGGCAGAATAAGTAACCCATGCTGAATTCCCTGACTGGCCAGCATAAACTAACAAGAAACAACTTTAAGATGGAAAAGACAGATCATCTGAGTTTGACTAGTTTTCTCCACTATGAAAAAGCAAAAACAGTAAAAATAAATAAATAAATAAATAAATAAATAAACATGCTGTTTGAATTGCTTAACAAAAGTGCACTGATAATTGAGGTGATAGATTTTTATCAAAATTTTGTTAGCATTTGTGTGGAGAGCAAAAATATGTAGTCATATTTTCAAGCCTCATACTTCTAATCTATTGTGGGGTCCCATAACTGATTTTATTAGGGTCTCCCTCCATTCACAATATTTGCAATTCATTATCTCAGTGTAGGATAGCTGAAGGGATCATAGGACAGGAAAGCAGTAGGTACCAAGACAAAGCAGCCTGATTCCACAGGAAGAGGCATTTTATCATTGACCTTATTCAAAATTGAAGGAGTGGGGTGATGAAAACAAATAAACAAACAAACACAGACCTTATTAAAACAGCTTTATTGAGTTATAACTTCTAAACAATAAACTGCACATATTTAAAATGTACAAGTGGATAAGTTTTGACATTAAACTGCACATAATTAAAGGGTACACTTTGGTACATTTGACATATTATACACCTGTGAAATAATCATTCCAATCAAGGTAATAAACATATTCCTTACCACAAAAAGGCATGTGGTGTCCCTTTGAAATCTTTCATTTGAACCTTCCCCAAATCCTCACTCCCAGGCAACCACTGAACCACTTTAATCACTACAGATGAGTTTGCATTACTAGAATTTTATGTATATGGAATCTTACAGTATAAGTTGGGTTTTGCCTGGCTTCTTTCACTCAGCATCATTATTTTTAGATTCATTGATTTTGTAGTATTTATAATAGTCCATGCTTTTTTATTGCTTGGAAGTATTTCATTATGTGGATATACCAGAGTCTATTTATCCATTTCCTGTTCATGGACATTAGAGTTGTCTCAAGTTTGGGGGCTATTAGTAATAAAGAATCTATGAACATTCATGTACAAGTCTATAGACATATATTTTTATTTCTCTTGGATAAATGCCCATGTTTACATTTTAAGAAACTGCTCAACTGTCTTGCAAAGTAGTCGTATAATTTTACAACTCCACTAAAAGTTTCTAAGAGTTCCAGTCATTGAACACCTTGATCAATATTTGGAATGGCCAATCTTTAATTTTAGCTATTCTAATAAGTGTCTATTGGGGTCTCATGACAGTTTTAATTTTTATGTCCTTAATGTCTAATCAAACAAACTTTTAAGAAGTTTTATATTGTTTTTGAATTCTCTACATTTTATGTTCTCCTTTACTTACTGCTCCTCTAACTACTTTCCCCATCTTCATATGCCACTGCTGGGAGTGAACTGTTCATGTATGTGAAAATAGATTTCTGATTCCTACAGACTTCTATTTTTGTGCTGGGAACAATTTGGTGCAACTTGGGGCAATTTTGCCCTCCAAGGAATATTTGGCAATGCCTGGAGACATTTTTTTATTTTCACAACCGAGGATGGGGTGTGGCTGCTTACTAACATCTCGTGAGTGGAGGCCAAGCATGCTGTTAAATACCTTACAATGTGCAGGAAAACTCCCCACAACAAGGAATTATGCAGTTCAAAATACCAAAGGGGCAAAATTTGAGAAAATCTGTGCTGAAAATACAATGGCAATACAAGGTCCCTGGACACAAGAGATGTGTTGCGTAGACAAGTGTTGCTGAAATAAGGTCAGGATAAAAGTTCAGGATCACGTTCTGCTCTATCCTGCTTTTTCCTTTCTGGTTGAACTGCTTTTGACTATCCACTTCAACTTGAACATAAAATATAGTAATTTAGGAGCATTTTCCGATATTCTAGAAGATAACACCAGAGTTTTCTGTATGATTTCAGAATGAATAAAATCTGTCACATTAACTCACCAAAGCAAGTAGAAAAGGAAAAAAAAAAGTGGTTTCTAAATGGAAAAACATAAATCTCTGAGAAGTTTCCCTTGCGGAATAAACATGAAAACCATTATTGATGTTAATTTTCCGAAGTCCAAACAATGAAATTCTCCTCTGAATTTTAAGGAAAGTGAAATATAAATTTATGAAACCAAGGATGGAAAGATTAAACATTTTTTCCTTTATAAGGTGTATCTTTCTCTTCTAAATCTTCTGTGTTGTCAGTACCATTTTAGAATTGTATTTGCCAAGCAGTAGTCCTAAATGGGAAAACACGGGAACAAATAATTTAAAAAGTAATCTTTACAGATGTCAAAACGCAACAATTAAATTTATACTATCTTTCTTTGGTTAATATTTTCCTATTTTCTTGATTACCATTAAGGGTACAAGCAAAGGTAAGCAAGCAGAAAATAGAACTGGTTAAAAAAAAAATTTGATTAGAATGTTAGATATATAGAATTCGCCCAACAATAACATTTTGTTTTACATCAATAAATCATCTGCACAATATCAAGATGTGCTGTATGTGTAGTTTAGATTCTAGTCTCCCTAGTTAAAGCTGCAGAGTATGAATAATAAAGTTTAACACCACAAGGGTTGTGTCTAAATGCGCAACCAGTATAGTAATTTCCCCGGAATTTGGTAGTAAATTTCATTGAGTAGTAAATTAATTCTTCCTGCCAAGACTTTAATCATATTTTGACTGAATTGAAAGTAGTAGCGGTCACTTCAGGGAAGTGGCCTTAAATCTAGCTCACTCTGAAAGAGGAAATGAGATTTGTATTTTAAAAGATTTACTGTAAAATAAACAGTGGAGCATACAAAAAAAAGAGGGTTATCAAAGGGACAGCAGCACAACATCTATAATGATACTTAACAGGCTAAGTCCCAAAAGCAATTTTTTTCTAATGTTTCCTTTAATGGGGAAGGTGCTAAAAATAAATACAAGTAATTAAAAGGCTTTTTTTCATCTCACTATTAAACAGTTTATTTTAAAAATAGGGACAAACCTGACAAAATTTAAAACATAGATTAACATTCCCTGATGTTACACATAGAAGATGGGAAAAATAATTGCATGGTTGTATTGTATAAATTCCTGAGAAAGTTATTTCTTAAATATTATATTGGACCTAAGAAGCAATAACAAAATCCAAAAGTTGAACATTTTTAGAAGGGAAGAAAAGTAGCATATTTGGAAATGACCATTTTGCAGTTTTTAGTTCTACCTTATCTTGTTGAATTTTGTAATTGTGGAAACAAGATGTCATTGAGTGTGTGGAAACAAGATGTCATTGAGTGAAGATAAAAAAAAAGTTACAAAAACTTTCTTTTAAAATAGTCAATTAGACAGAGCAAAATACATACCAACAAATAAAATAAAACTGTTTCAAGATAATGGACACACTTCAAATTAAATATTTGGTAGGAGCTGAATAGAAGACTTACTACTGAAATTCAAAACGAATCTTTCCTGCTATATAGTGGAGAGGGCAGTGACTCTGAAGTCAGAAGACTGAATTCAATTTCCAGCTCTTAATTCATTGTAGCAGCCACTTTTGCTATGTAACAAACAATCTCAATATACCAGTGTCTTATAACATTTTTGTAAATATGTGAAAAGACTTCTGGTTCCTGGGGTTTAATCATTCTTGGCTGGATGCATAGAGTTCAGGCTGTGTGGCCTCCAGTTGGCAGGTAGGTTTGTTTCTTCCCACATATCTCCTTCTGAGACAAACAGCTCTCTGGGCATGCTCTTTTCAGGGCCTTGAAAGAAGCCCAAGAGGCAAGTAGAAACCTAGACACACTTTAAGTCGTTACCTGGGAACTAGTACAGTGTGACTGATAGACATATCCCACTGACTAAAACATGTCACATGGTAAGCCCAACATCAGTGGGGTGGGCAAATATATTATGACCTCAAAGAGGCACTAAGAAATAACAGGCCAGATGTTGTCCTTGTATAATCCTTCCAGACAGGGAAGTAAAGAACTGGGAATAATAATTCGATTTACCACACACATATGTAGTCTTTGTTTTCACAACTGTAAAATATTATCTGTACTACCTTGTTCATTGAATTGATTACCATTACACAAACAAACTCCCACTGAATACAAATTGCTGATGCATAGCAGATGCCAAGCACTCTGCTAAATGCTGTACACACAATACGTATGAAATGCTGCTGTTTGTTAGCCAGTTGAGATATATTTTATTAGCTAGGGCAGGCTTTGTTATGCTAGTTACAAATAGACCCAAATCTTAGTAGCACCATGTAATAAAATTTTCCATCTAGAACACACAAAGTTTTAGGTCATAGTTTTTCCTTGGTGACTGTCCTCCAAGAAGTGACTGAGTGAAGCAAATTACTACTATCTTATGCCACCATCTACCATGTGGTCTTCCTCGTTGTCACAAAAAGGAGAAAGACTATGGAAGACTGTGCAAGGAGTTTCGTGACCCAGCCTGGAAATTGTGCACATCACTTATGCCCACATTAAAGAACTCACCATGTGACTATTACCTGCTTTTATGATACTAAACTAATCCCCCACAAAGAGTTTATAAAATTTAGCATCTAAAAGAGATACGGGGATTATTGAACACCTAGGCATTCTTTCCTGTATTCCTCCCTTCGTGTCACCGATGATCTGTTTCACATTTCTTCCCACACATAGAACAAACTTTCCTTCTCTCCAAAAAGGACAATATGGATTCCCTTCCAGTTATTTCATCCAGCTCAAAGCCCGTGACTTTAAGTGACATACAGCCTGATCCTGGGATCCTGATGGCTGTCACTCTCCTAGTGGTCCTTCGCCACAAAGATGAGTTAGCTGACTGTACACATGTATACTCGGGCAAAACCTGTAGAGCAGGGATGGGGTAGCCAGAACAAGTACTTCCATTTGAAAAGAGAAATAGGAGGAACACTATATACGGTTATTTGTTGTCATTAGGTTCTAACAATTCTGAAATCCCACTTACGTAACATTGGGAAATTCCTTTCTCCTAGATGTTCTGGGAGTTCTTTCATTAGCCTCTGAATCTGCTCTGTTGGGAGAAGGGGTCTTGCCCATGCTTTTCCCTGGTCCCTGGCTCTCTGGGAGGCACTTCCTAGCTCATCATTCAAATGGTTTGCTGGGGCCATATCCTCTTGGAGGGCTGTAGAAGCTTTTCAAGTTTGCCTATCACTCATAAAGGTTGAGGTTAGGGGTGGTTTTGTCTTAAAAAGTCTTAGCTCACTTTCTTCAAAACATAAGTTTTAGATCTATTGGCTTCTTGTCTGTTCCACACTTAAAGTTCTTTCACAGACATAGCTCTCAAATCCATTTTTCTATTTTCTTACTCTCATGTCTGTCTCACTCAATTTAACGTGTGGCTATCTTGCAGCTTTCAAGCTTGAATGAGAAGGCTACACCTTAATCTAATATTTGCCCTGGGTCACTTTATTCTACTGAAAAATTTTACTGGAGTCTTGAAACAAAAATAGATTTCTTTATTTCTTACTGTTTGTGATCTAATAGTAGTTGGCTTTTCCAATAGTGCAAGACCCAAAACTCCTTTCTTGTTTTATTAGCTTTCACTTTTGTTCACAAGCCTTTCATTTCTTCCCTAAGCTCATTCTTTCTTGTAATACCTTAATTATTTAAGTCCTAAAAAAAAACAAAACACACACAAAACTGTTCTAATGGTTTCAACTTATTTCTCTGGAGCCACAAGTTTAATAAGCCCATGATTGCTTTCAAAATTATCATAAATGACCATATATTTTGCCACTGCCTGACACAATTCACCAGTTTTTTTAGATTCTGATGTCTGTTTCCTCTTTGTCTACTACCTGAGTTCTAAACCCTGAGAATTTTGTATTTTCTTTTACCTTTTTAGTGCAACAATTCAAGTTACCAGCCTGTGTAACTTAGGCACTGATGCATTACCAAGTTAATCCTACAACTCAAGGACTTAACCCAACAAAAACTTGTTGCTTGTCCATTCAAATTCTAAGGTGTGCCAGAGGTCCTTCTTGAATGCCTTTTCCAAAAATGACCCAAACAAAATTAGGCTATTTCTGTTCTGTAATGTCACTGCCTTCAACATTACTGCCACAATTATCATTGAAGTAGAAGAGATTGTAGAGGATCACAGAATAAAACATATGTTTAGCCATAAAATGTCCCTCCACTCATATTGCATTAGCCAGAACCCATTCGTACGGCTCAACCTAACCATCTAACTGCACGGGATGTGGATGCTGGGAAATATAGTCTTTTTTGTAGGTACAAAAGATGAAATGAATTTGGAGAGCATTTTGGCAGTTTTCACACACAAACACACAAAAATGTAAAAAAAGTCCAAATACTGCATGATTTGAGCCTAAGTGAAACTCAAAGACAATATGGTCAATATATATTTTGAAAAATAAGATTGACCAATATATATACTGGTCAAA
>PVIY010009284.1:0-59805 GCA_004026745.1 Myrmecophaga tridactyla | reverse complement strand
TTTAGGATCAAAACTCCCAAGATTAATGAATGTAATACTCCTTTAATCTAAATGCATAGTTGAGGAAAATAAGTTAAGAACAAGAAGAAAAATGCCCTAGGTATCCCTAAGAGTAGCCATATTATTTGGATTGAATATTCAATTGTGCACCATTTAATATAAACAAATATCCAAAGTCAGTGATTATGTAGCCTAATCATTGTTATTAAAATTTCCATGCAAAAAAAAAAAGAACACTAATTATGGTGACTGGGCAAGCAAAATTAGTTAGTCAAATAGTGCTCCAGGAATTCATCAGGCATTATGTTAAAGAATGTGGGTTCATTTATTCACTTATTTTTCCATTCATTCAAAATCATCAAATGAGTTCTTACTAACACTAAACACTCTTCCAGTGACAAATTTATTTTCAAGCACTTTCCTACTACTGAATTCCAGAAAAGGAGAAATGAGAAAACAGAGAACATTTATTGGCCCTTGCATATTTTCAAACTTTTATATTTATCATGAACAGAAGAGATACTTAGTGCAAAGTACAATCACTGGGACAGGAATCAAAAAATGTTTCCAAGTCTTGACTCCACCACTTATTAGCCTTAAGACCTTAGACAAGTTAGAAACTCTCATATTTAAATAGTTGGTAACTATTTCTATAACAGAGGCAATAATAATGCTTATTCTATTTCCCACAGTGTAGTTCTGAGGATCAAGTGAGGGAATGCATGGTAAAAGCAGTTTGAGACTTAATTGCTGTGTAACTTTAAGGTGTCATTATTGTTTCTAAAATCACTTTAATGGATTATAAGTGAGAGCTTTTTTTTCCTTCTAATTATTATCATTGTGGCTAATACTTGCAGCTAAGGCCATAAGATAGACATTATTCCTAACTCTTTCTGTTTTCATTCTTTCTTTTTTTGTTTTTGGTGTATTTACTCCAATACAGCTATCTTTTTCCAACATGCAAAATACGTTTATAATCCTGACTGAAGGAAGACAGGCTATATAGAAAATGTATAAAAAATGCATATCTAAAGATCAGGATGAAAGATATGAGTGATTTGTAATACAACCTGTCATCAAAAGCACTGAACCCTAGGGAACATATGAAACATGTGCAGGAATCAATATTAAAACCATACTTAGTACGGTTTAAGAGGGCAATAGTGACGTTCTGCATTGCATTTTACATTCGCTAATGGATTAGAAAGGCAACTGTCATTTTGAGTTCCTCAGAGACAAAATCCACTTTATTCTATAAAGCTGTTAAAAAAAAGGTATGTGTGGGGGGAGTGTCAGCCTATTAGCTTCCTTATCAAGTTAGATTGAAATGCCTGGAATGCAAGTGACAAAATTTTATTTTTCCCTCTATTTTCTATATTGTTGTTACTTTATTTTAAGAAGAGAATTCTAAATTCACCTTAATTTTGCATTGCAAAATTCATAAAAATGTTGATCACTGGGTCTCTTTGAGTTTTGTCATATTTGAGCGTAATGATTAGGTAATTGTTGAAAGCAAGTAAGAGATAACTCATCTCTTCATGTTAGCATGAGTCATTGCAAAGCTATTCTGCAGTTTAAATTTTGCACATAAACATAAACACAGTATGAGTGGTACATTAAAGTGATAAAAATTTTTAGGGTATCTGATAAAAAATAACATTTCCTTATGAACCCTAAATTGACCTAATTTTTTCCTAAAGTTTAAAAATTATTTACTTTTTAGTGTACCTGGGCTGAATGGAAAATAGGTCTTGGAGGATATATTTGAAAAAGATCATAGTGATTATATCTAACAGTAGGATTATGGGTGGTTAGTCCTATTTTTGTTCATTTTTTAAAATATGTTTTTCTGCTCTGAGAAAAAAAATTCTCTATGAAATGCAAATTAAGCATGTATCACTGTATTTTTGTTTTGGTTTGATTTGTGTTTTTTAAATGCAACTTGATTGCATACTATATAATCATCCTAATGGTGCAGTGGTTCGCTATATTATCATATAGCTGTGTATTCGTCACAATAGATTTTTGACCATTTTCATTACTTCAAAAAATATATAAATAAGAATAAAGTGTAAAAGAACACCTGAGACATCCCATACCCACCTCCTCTATATTATTTTTTTTCTTATTCATTTGTCCGTTCACTGGGTAAAGACAATGTCAGTCACAAAGTTTTTACAATCACAGGATCACACCTTAAAAACTCTATAGTTATTTAATCATCTTCAAGAATCGAGGCTATTGGATTACAATTCAACAATTTCAGGTATTTCTCTTTAGCTATTCCAATACACCAAAAACTGAAAGGGATATCTAAATACTAGATAAGAATAATCTCCAGAATGACTTCTAGAATCTATCTGAAATCTCGCAGCCACTGAAACTTTCTTTTGTTTCTTTTCCTCCTTTTGGTCAAGAATCTTTCTCAATTACACAATGCCAGGGCCAGACTCATCCTTGGGAATCATGCCCCATGTAAGGAAATAGGATAGTGAGTTTATTTGCAGAGTTGGCTTTGAGAGAGAGGCCACATCTAAGCAACAAAAGAGGTTCTCTGGGGGTGACTCTTAGGCATAATTGTAAGTAGACTTAATTTCTCCTTTGCAGGAATCAGTTTCATTACAAGAAGCCCCAAATTCAAGGGCTTGACTTATTAAATTAGGAATCCCTAATGCTTCTGAGATTATCAGGAGTTCCTGATATGGGGAAGTTCAGTATTTCCACATTTTTCCCAATCCCTCAGGGACAATTTGCAAGTACATTTTTTTATTTTCTGCCCAGATTACTCTGGGATATATTGGAGAATCACACTAACCTGTACAATCCAGCAAGATCTCATTCCCTATTCTAGGTTGCATGTAGTTATGGTGCTTGAATAAACTAATTATACAAGATAAATTAGATAATGTGCTACAGAAAATATAATCTTTGCACCAAAATACTTAAGTTATAGTTTCCTTTAGTCTCACAAACAAGTTGAAGTTTTAAAATATGGACAGTATCATCCTTTACCCATTAGTCAGCTTTCTCTTAGTCTTTTCCGTATTAGCTTCATTAATATCTCTGCTTGAAATCTGTGCATCATTTTATTTTATTCTAGGTTTTTATATCAATCTAGCAAAGGAATTCAATTATCCGATATTTTTTATCAAATGAAAATTAATGCTCTTGTTAAATATTTCTAAAATTCTAGGTCTCTGTGACATATTTCAAAACTATGATACTATTTCTTTACTAACTTTAATGATTGTCCATCTCTCCGAAGCCCATAAAAAGCAGCGCAGCCATGAAAATTTGAATGGCTCACTAAAACCACCAGTGGGTGGGGGGGTGCAGGGGGAGGTTGACGTTCAAAGTGCTTTTTCTGCTCATACTGGCCACCACTGTCATATCTGAAAGACAGTTCTTGTGTGAATAGGTGAAAGGCCCATTAGAAGAGTTGTATGACTGCACTTTTTCTAATGAATAAATGACAGGTACTCTGGTAGCGGCCACATTTAAATCAATCATTGTAAATTTAACACACATTCTTGGTGTGGGGGAAATGACTACTAATGATCTGGGATAAAATAAAAATATCAAATGCTTTGAATCCAAAAAACAAGAGACACAGTGAATTATGTACATAATGATAATGACTTTTTCCTTTTTTTTTTTTTTTTGCCTGCTCTGTCTTCTTTCTTTTAGTTTCAGAGATGACAAAGTCAACATCTGCCCTCTCCTTTTCCCTTGGTCTGTACTGAGACATCTAGTTAGTTACATATCTGAGCACGCTCAGCATGCTTCAGCAAGGAAATCTTTTGTATTAACCTAATAATTGCTGCATTTCTACCTCACTCATTTACTTTTCACTGATTTTTTTACAAAACTTAAAAGCAACCCAGTGGCTTAGCAAGCAAAGACAACAGGCATTCTTATTTGACCTATAAATTGCAGGATAATTTTCAGAAATGAGTTTCCTGTCCTGCAGAGGCTCAGAGCCCTGGGTGAAAGCCTATTCCCTCCGCAAAGCTTAGGGCCATGACCTTGAGTCAGTTTTCAACATTGCAAAGCCTGAGGTAGAAATAGGAAATGTGAATAAAAAGCACTTCACTTAGCACCTATGATATAGGGGCATTCAGAAAAAAACAATGTTCTCAATTAAAAAGGCAACATCACATATTGGCAACCCACATTTGGTGATGATACCCTAAAACTTAAAATATTTTTATAGGAAAATAAAAGCATCATTTCATGTTTGAGCACCAGATACTTTGCCAAGCAGAGTTAGATGCTGTCATTGACGTATTGCTTACTGAAGTACTTGCTTCTTGCTATTGATTTCCCAAACACAACACAAGACCGTGGAAAGAAGACTATAGATAATAATGGCTTAAAAATAAAATATAAGGTAAGACTACTTTTGAGATTTTTGTTTCTCTGGGTGCTAGCTTACAAAAATGTCAAGGATTATATGATATTTGTAAAACATTTTCAAACTTCTCAAACAGAGATAGGATAACAAGCAATATTCCTGCATTTCCTCTGTGAATTGATATAATAGAGACACATCTAGTTATCAAACTTATAAACGGAGTGCTTGCTATCTGCCAGGCATTGTTCTAAAGCCTGCACATTAATTATTTTAGTCAATTTTGACAATTCCTTGACTTTTGCTTTACTCACATTTTGTACTGGGGTGTAAAGATTATAGAAAAGAATTAAGTAAGGGTGTAATTTTAACCTTTCTGAGTTTATCATCTTTGCGAATGGACTCTACAACTTCACAACTTGGAATCTCAGAGTTACTTTGACACCACCCTTCCTTACCTCAGTTAACTCATAAATTACCAGATCCTATAGATGTCACTCTAGACATATATTTTAATTTAATTATCCTTATTTGGTTTTCTAGTATGGATCACCATAAAAGCTTTCTGCCTAACTCGCAATCCCAGATCTCTCTGCCATCAATCCATTGTCCATATAATTATTTCCCAAAAGAAATATATTCATGTCACATACCTGCTCTAAAGTTCTCTGGAAATGCCTTAGCAAGGCTGTCATGACTCTTCACAATAGGCATCATTTTTCAATGCTGGCCACACCCAAAACAACCACCCCACCCCAGCTTCAGCAGACCTATCACACACCAACGCCCTCTCTGCTACTGCCACATCCAACTTTTTATTACTCCCTAAACATAAAACCAGACTATATTTGTGTTCTTTGCTTGTTCTACCCTCAAAATAACTTGTAGTCTTTCCTTAATCCAATCCTGTTAAAGGTTGGCTTGTCTGTGACTCTGTGTCTGAGATTTATGTGCAGGAGGCTTGTTAGGCTCTCAGCAACAACATGTGTCTGCTTGGAAAGAAGCAGTACTGGTTAGGGAAGAAGTTAGAATGTGATGCAGTTGCACAGGGACTTCAGCCAAACCTATGGTGAGATCTGGAACTAGGGAAGATATTCAAAGTTGTCACTATTTGAAGAAAGGGGATATGCCATTGAACAGCATTGTATAAGGACTGCCCTTGTGGAAGGATCATGACCTTGAAGCAAATGGATCTCTTCAGCTGGATAATTCCTTTAGAAGGACTCAGTAGAGAAATGTTAATAGCCAACACTTCCAGCAGCAGGGAGAACGAGGCGGCAGTTCTGAAGGAGGGCCTGGGTGGTGCATTATAGCACCCACTGACCCACAGAGTAGAGTAGGTCATCCCACTCTATGTCCCAGATTGCTTGGTAGAAGTCTTTGTCCCTGCACATGCCACATTGCAATCAAGTTATACGTATCCATGTTTGTGAGTTCTCCCATGGCTGCCTTTGCATCTCCAACAGGCATCTCATTTTGCAGGACAATACTTGACCCCTTAGAGCCTTTTGAAAAGAATAAATGAATACATTGAACATCAATTGGCTTCATGATAGAATAAAATAATCCATACCTGCAATAACAATGCCTGATGCTTGTCCTTGAAAAATTGGTATAATGGTTACGCTTTATTAAAGCAGAAGCTTTAATTAGCATTATTTTTTGGCTACATTGGCATACAAGAGGTAAAGCTTCCATGCTAAGAACAATTGTAGTATGCAAAGAATTGTTTTTATGTTGGACAAAGCAGTTCAAAAAGCACAGTGAAGTAACAACATCAGTTAGAAATCAGAAAAGGGAAAAACTGAAAAAATACAGATCTAGGGGAAAGGATGGTCAGGACTCACAATTTAAAGGTTAATTGAGGAGAAGTGATGTAAGACTATGTTGCACAGAGATAAACTGGTGGGAAATATTTGGATTCACCTGAGCTCACTGATGATTCAAATCAAACACCAATGCAGAATCACTGATGATCTTCAGTAATCATTGGGAAATGAATAAATTCTCAAGTACCTACTAGAGTGATCATTTGGGTAAGATATGCTGCCGTTTCAGTTGGTGCAGAATCTGGCAAGACTCCCTAGAAGCAAATGTTAAGTGCCATGCCCCTCACAGTACCTGGCACATTAGAGGTGCACACAAAATGTTTGTTAACCTTCCTTCACTTAAAGACAAAGGTTTCAAGTCATACTTACCCTTCATTTCAGAGACTTGCGCTGGAGCCCACAGAGTCCTGACATTGAGGGATTTTCTATTGTTCTCAGCCATAACTCTCACAGGAGGCCATAGCCACATACACAGCTTGGCCTGGGCTTTCAGAAATTGAAACCCAAGCTGCTTTGCTCATTTTCTTTTTCCTGCCTGCCCTCTCCTCGTCTCCACAGGAACCATACAGCCAATTTGGACATTTTAAGGGGACTTAATATGTAAAGGTATTGCTTAAAATGCATGCATAAATTAGAGGTAGAATTAGAACATGCCTCCTATTCCACAATTCCCATTCAATTAAACAAACAGCATTTAGTACCTGCGGTTTGCAAAACAGCTCCCTAGAAAATGTACTGGAGAAAGATGAATAAAACATAGTTCCTTCCCACAAGGAGCAAATGGGTTTATTGAGAAGGCAGACAAATACACACTAGCAGTTAAAGATGCAAGAATGAAATATGTGCTATTGTTGAGATGCAATTAATGTACTGTTGGAGCACAGAGATAGGAATGAGTACATTTGACTCAAGTGAGATCAGAAGATGTGGCACTTTTCAGGACTTTTGTGTGTCCCTCATCATTTGTTAATTGACTCCTACATGTAAATCTGTGTTGTCGGCTGCCTGCTAGTAATTAATAACCACTTTCCTCAGTTAGTTCAATTTGTCTTCTATCTATGCCTTCTCAGATGCAGTGAAGTTATTTTATGAATGATCACCACATAAAGGTCTCGGGAACACCAGTTTTATAATGAGACAAAGTTGACTGAAAGGAGAATGAACAATATGACCCACATCTCACCATGAATGTGGGGTAGAGGCCACAATGAGAAATATTGTAGGGAATAAGCAACAAAGGTTTCCAGAATGATTTGTAGGAAGTAGGTTGGAAAGAAAATCTTCAAAAATAAGATTTGACCCAATCATGATGAAACTAGCATGATATAGCAACTAGAGTGGTAGGATCTAGGGCAGTGCCTACTGAAGGCTGTTTCAAGATGTCTGGGACTTAGCAACGGGAAAGGAAAATTAGATTTAGGGCCAAAATTCAATGTGACATTGGAGATTCCTCCTATGAATTTACAATAAAACTGAAGATTGATGGACATTTAGCTGACTTGAAGATGATGTCGTCCCACATTGAGAAGTCAAAAATATGTGTGTTGCCTGGTTTTAGAATTGCTCACACTACGCTCATATTTGTGAAGGGAATGTATTTTCTGCACCTATGACCTTGTGACACCTGAGAAATGCACCTGGCTCTGCTCCTTTGTAGAGCACCCTGGTTGGTATGATAAAATATGGCTTACCTAAGCTCCTGTGTTTGCCTGACTCTGTGGGTAAAAGCTTCTGATTTCTATAGCAGATGATTTCTTATTCTTTTTTGGTCCCATTATGATCTCAGGGCCCATCCCTGTTGAATTGACCTTTTTAATTTCTGTCGCTTCTCCCACTGACCCATGGTCTAAGTGGTCTAACTATAACAATGTTCATGAGATTAACTTGATCTCCACCACAGATGGCCATATTCCCTTTTGATGTTTGGTTCCATGTCAGTGGCACTCAAGAACAGAGAGATGCATGGAATTAAAGGCTAAAAGTACTTCTCTTTGCCTGACAACTGTTCTGCCATGCAATCATGCTGAAGCCTCCAATATTAGCTCAAGAACACTCCCTGCATACAGAAGTCTCTGTCCAACATCCCAAATAGGTGACTGAGCAGTAGCGTACATCAAATTGTCCTCAAACTAAACCATGCTCCTGTCAACCCAATGTAGGCTTTGCAATTCCAAGACTGGGAAATCAGGGCACCTGGTTCACCTGATCTATGCTTCTTCTGTCTCTTTCCTCCTGTATTTTTTCTTCTAAATTATTGTGCAATCAGAAGATTTTCATGTATTTCTCTTACATATTTTCCTGGAACTCCTACTACATCAAACTGATCTGAGTCCCCTGACCCAGACAATAAAATGTTCAATAGAGAAACAGGGAGAAAATCCTCTCTCTCCTAACAATGTCTGACTTTTAAATCTATAGACTTCATTTTATTTTGAATATCAATTTATAAATACTACCTCTCTCCCTCTCTCTCCCTCCCTCTCTCTCTCTCTCTCTCTCTCTGTCTCTTTGTATTTCTTCTGAAATTTGAGTTGTATTTGTATTTTCTTCTGTATTTGAGTTGTATGAACAGAAGTATCATGGGGTTTGCCTTTGGGGGGGAGGGGATGAAGATGCCCTTTGGAATTTTTGACATGTCCTTCCTATCCCTGCGTGAAATAAATTCTTTCCATAAAAAAAAAGCATAGAAAAGCAATCAGAGAAGGCTAAATAAAACCTATGTTACACAAAATATAAGAGTGACTGGGGGAGAGTGGCTAAGATTTTTCTTTAATAAGTGTATTTTGTTTAGTTATACTATGTTTTTCTTTTAGAACTGAGGTTATTAAACATTTCTAGGTTGTAGCCAAAAAGCTGGTTCCTACACAGAGTAATTACTGGAAAGTACATATCTAAATTATCAACAACAACAAAACTCCCTCTGAGTTCTGTGAGAGACGAGGTGTCTTTATAATTTAAATACAGAGTATTTTGGGGAGAAAAATATAATCTGAGGAAAAAGTTATGTAAATTTGGAACACAACTATGAATCTACTATATTAAAAAAGAGCTTTATTTCACCCAGCCTTGATTGACACATGATTAAAAGAAAAAAATAAAACAAGAACCCTACTTTGATAGTACTTTATAGTGTAAAAAGGTTAGCTATCAGAATGACTAGAAAAACTAAGATTTCAATGTGGCCTTTATTTAACAGATCATAAATAAAAATGACTGGTTGAAATATCATTTCTTTTTCATCCATTTTAATCTCCTCATTAAAAGATTTGGGCCCAGAATTGACCAAATGAAATTGTGTTTTGAAATTTTCCTGCCTACAGGTTTAAGGAATACAGATTTTTACAAGTGATAACATTAAAGAAATGCATGTTTTTGTTTTTGTTTTTTAATTTTTGACTTCAGCACAGAGCTGATTAACAGGGATCCATTTACCCTTGGCTTGTCTGACATGGCAAAGAAGATTTGTAGTATGCAGGATACCTTTTAAACTTTTTAATTTTAGAATAATTTTAGGTTTTCAGAAAAGTTGCAAAGATAGTAAAGAGTATATCCTAATACTCCACATTCAGTTTCTCCTGCTGTTGACATCTTACATTACTATGATAACTTTGTTACAACTAATAGACTAATATATACAACTAATGAACCAATATATATTTGATTGCAAGTGCCAGAAGATTAAGACAAAGTAATGATGATGATGATGTTGAAGATGGTGATGATGATGATGATGGTGATGATAACTGAATAGTCCAGGAATAATACTGGCCTTAGGCAGAATTGGAACCAGGGCCCAAACACTCTCACAAAGATTCCGGTTTTTTCTTTCAATTTTTTTTTTTTACCATATTTTGATGCTGTATTCCTTTGCTTAGCTTCATTCAAACAGACATTTCCGACATCGTGAAAGGTATCCACAGCAGTTTCACGTTCACATCTCTATTCTTGACCATCCGGTACACACTGTTCCCAACAAATCTTTAGATGGATCCTCATGGATCTGATTCGGGTCATGTGACCCTTCCCGTATCAATCAGCACAGGAAACAGAATTTGTACACTGGCTAAAACAGCAACAGATCCCACCCCTGGATCCAACGGTGGGAGTTAGCTTTCCCAAACAATTTAAAGTAGTTAAGGGAAAGATGCTTCCTACAAGTAAAATTAGATTGCTGAGAGCAAAATGAAAAGGACACTGCAGTCTGAGACTGCAAAAACATTTGGTTTCTATTATAACATTCGTATAAGTAGATGTCTCGATCTTGGAAGAGTTCTCAAGCATACTAATCTGCAAGCATTTCTAGTCTGAATTGCATCTAGAAAAATGTATGGCTGGACTTTTCTATTTCTATGGAAATGGTAAGAGAAAATAAATGTTCTTTTCCTTTATGTTGGTTATCTTGCAAGTGGTTATCTCTATTTTTAAATATAAATAAGAAACTGAATTCAGGCTCAATATTTAATAAATATTTCCCTGACAGCCCATGACAAAAAAAAAAATTCCCAGATTCCACCAGAAATATTTTTCAAATATTCTATAAGCACAGTGTTTCATTAGAAGATCAAATAACAACTAGGGACATTTTGAGGACTTTTTTAGGTTATAAGAAATTTCCTTCATGAAAATAGCAACAATATTTAATATTTACTGTAGGGTACAAGCACTCTGAAAAATATTTTCCAAAAAAATCCTATTATTCAATGAGCAACCATTCAATAATGCACAATTATTATCCCCATGCTATGGAGTCAACGCAGAAAAGTAAATTCTTGAAGACAGCACAGCTAGTAGGTAGTTTTATTAGACATCACTGAGTCTCTTCAGATCTTCTTTGTTTTATATGCTCTAAAGACGTTTGTCCACTGTTGCAGCCCCAGTCACTCTACAGGAATAGCCTCTGTGTGCATGGAGACCAAATTCAAATGGTTCCAGTATTCTAGATCTTCTCCTCGTGGGCCCAATGCATAGCGTTGGCCCTTTGCCCTGAGGTTCTCCATGATACTGAAACCTAGGACACCATGGGATCATTTAATGTCTACACCAAAGTCATCGGGAAGTGGGAAGGACTTTTAACTCTGAAAGTGAACCTTTGACCAACAGGAACCAGAGGAAGGTAATTTCTCTCTTCCTTTCCAGGCATGGACTGTCCTAAGAGGTAGTCATTGATAAGGCTTCTTGGGTGATATTCCCGTGACATAAAACATTCAATCAAACTTGATCCCAAGTGGTAGTCAAGCTGAGGCACACACTTATGTCTTGGCTCTCTCTCCTTCTCTGACTTCACTCCCTTTTGCCCTCTCTCCTGCTCCCAGATGTCATGTTCTGAAAAAACTCATTATCATGTAAGCCTTAATTCAGGCTCTCCTACTAAGAAACTCCATTTAAGACAGTTAGTAGTAGAATAGCCTTAGAAAGCTGACACTTAGGATGATATAATGAAGCTACATTCCAGTCCAGTCTCACAGCAATAAGGGCTGTATTAAGTGGAGTTGGTGATGAGCTCTGGTATGCTGTGGCATCTCAATTACTAAGGCTTTCCCCTGGTTAATCTGGATGAGATACAGATGGAGATAATACTTTAAGATATGCAATGGTTGTGTGCTCAAATGATATGAGGGCCCTGACAAATTATAATGACTCTGGATTGAGGTGGACTTGGTAATGATATTGGACTTTTAAACGGAAAGCTATACGTTTAGAGAAGCCAATTGCCAACTTGAGGCAATCTTGAAAGCCAGAGGATCCCTGTGACTGCATTTAAGGGAAATCTTACCTCTATTTACATCATTGTAAATCTTAGGATGGGGATGGTAAATCAGACACTTAATGTGTTACCACAGATCATCTAAACCTCACCTGCCTCTGGAATCTTGAGCTACGTGTTCCAGTCCAAGCCGATGTTGTGATAACCCACTTTGGGAGGACTCCAACCAGCTTCATCAGGTACAACCCCAAATTGGATGCTCTGAACACCACTGCCCCCTGCCTTGGAGTACCCGTTCCCTGAAGAATGAGATGCTGTGTGTCTGTTCAGCGCCCATACACATGCAAGCCAGAAATAAGGGGAAATAATACTCCAGGAGATGGAATTTGATAAATAATAGGGGAAACCAGAGGATCATTTTTTTCTAGTTCTTCCCTATGAATAAGTGTCCTGAGAAGTATTTGTTTATTCTACCTCTTGGAAGATAACCATGAGTTTGAGACAAGCTTGACACTTAGTGTTGACCAATTAAAAATCTCATATATTAACTCTCCTCTCCCTCTATCCCTGCTTCCCTTTTTCCTCACTCCTCTTTTCTAATAAAGTAATGGTGCTAAAACCTTTGCCTCAGGCTCTGCTTCCTGGGGAACCCAGTCTAAGATAGAGAAGGAGCTGTGAGTTCAGACCATACAGTCTGATCTTTAACTTGCTCTTAACCGCTCTGCAATACTATCATCTCTGAGTACTTCAAATGTCAATAACCACCCCTCCATTTGCTCCTGTGGCTTATGTATAAATAAACTAAATAATTACACCACTTTATGTTTTTCCTATGTTGCATATATTTTTCTCAAGAATCGCTGTGTCTCTGAGAAATTAGATATTATGGTCTTTAAGATCAGGTTGTCATCTGCTAATTAAATGCTACTCATCAATTCTCTGTGGTAATTTTATTAGTATAGCCCATTAAGAATTAAACTGAAACCACCATAAACATTCAACTTAAGATTAATTACAACTATTTTGCCTCAGCAAGATATGCAAACTCTGTTCATTGTCAGTCAGTATGTTGATGGCACTAAAATATCCCTTAGGATTTTAGAGTAAAACATCTCTAAAATGCTTTTTAAAATAAGCTGTGTTTCTGAAGATTAAGAGGAGAAAGAAGAGAGAAAATAATAAAAGGAAAAGTTAGGATACCTGTAGACCTGGAATTAATTCTATCAATTGCTAAGAAAGAGAAAAAGTGAATTGTCTTAAGATAAGACATTTTTAATAGAACACATTAACAAAGCATTTTTAAAAACAGGCATCTGTTATAACACCAAAATATTTTTCACACATTTTTTGTATGTTTGTTTGTACCAAACCAAGTGCTAAAAATTATTTGTGGTACATTTGAACAAAAATACATGCACCCACATAGACACATACAAACAAGGATAATAAAAGACAAAAGACAAATAATTCTAAGCTTAGCAATCAGGACAAAATGCAAATATATTTTTTTGTCATCTGGGAGAGGGAGCTACGAGAAGAGAGGAAATTCAGTTTTATTTCCTTCTTCAGACCATATGTTCAATAAGGAATATATACTGGCAAGTTTTAAGTCCAGGACTTGAAACAGAAAAATCAATGATGTTGTCACTGACCATTTTATTACAAATATTTGGTTATTTAAAAATGAGCCAAAGACACCTTCGAAATCCACCAATTACTTTATTACAATGGGAAAAAATACTTTATCTGCAAAAAAACTTTGCAGATAAAGTTATCGAGTTAATATTTCAGACATTTTTTAAAATTAATTTAAATCATTATTACTAAAACATATCTTCTGATGCTGGCCTTGTCCCCTGAAGTTAAGTTTCATAAAAGAGGTACAGATATGTAGAGAGGCCATACAAGGAGGGAAGTGATCTGACATATATTTCTATATTCTGTGGTGACCTATCTATCTATGTGTTACTTGTTTATTTATTTTATTAAAGGGATTGAGAATGCCATCTCTTTTGGAGGGGCTCTGCAATACAGTAAACATAGTCAAACCTAGCCTCAGGCATTTAATAGTTATGTAACCTTAAACATATTGGACTTCTCACTGTGCCTCATCTTCTCCAAATACAAAAATAAAATAACACCATCTATTTAATGTGTCACAAAAACAGATAACAAATATACTGCCTTACTTCTTTCTCCTTTTAATTCTAGGATTATGGCAGTTAAGACAATGTGAACTGCTCAGAAATCAAGTCCATTGACACTCTCATTAGAAGATTAGAACTAGTTTTAGTATATTCAAGAGATTAACAACTAAATTAAGAAGAGGAAAGGCAGAGAAGAGAAGGAGGGAAAAATGAGAAAGATAATAGATAATTATTGTTAAAATTACTCAATTAGTGTGGTAGAATACAATATATATCCTAAATTACATATGTTCTTAATCTTAATCTGCCTTCCCATGGGTGTGACCCCATTATAAATAGTATTTCTTGAAGATGTTACTTTAGTTAAGGTGTATCCCAACTGAATGAGGGGAGCCCTTAATCCAGAATGCAGGAGTCCTTAATAAACAATAGAAATTCAGATATAGAAAACCACATGGCGGAGCCAGAAGATGGATGTCAATAGAACTTGGGGAAGAAAGGAAAGGACATCACAATGTGACATGAGGCGGGGATACGAGCCAATGAAGTCCAAGGATCACTGGCACCCAATATCAGAATGCTACAGCCTTTGGGGAGCAAGTATTTGCCTTTCTGATACCTCAGTTTTGGACTTCTAGCCTCAAAACCACGAGCCAATAAATTCCCATTGTTTATGGCCCATTGCATGGTATTTGTGACAGCAGCGTGGCAGAAGGAGGTAGAGGAAGAGGAGGAGAAGAAGAAATGGGGAAAACACCACGCAATGAGATAGTTAAGTAAAGCACTAATACTACAAACGTTACACCTAAAGAAATGAGCTCATTTGCAGGTACAAATATCTGTTAATCAGAGCTTACTTATGCTAGCATTTCACACTGTAAATATTATTAGTTTCTGCCCAATTTCTCTTCAATCATTTCTATGGGGAAAGTCTTTGTAAACTAATTGATATCACTAGGTGTTAAGAAGAACAACGAGCACAAGGTAGTACAAATAAATAAGGTGGATGCTATTTTATCACATTCTTCTATATGATAGCAATTATGTATTTTAATTCCTCTACTTGATTGCAATTATGTATTTTAAAAAGGATACTAAGTCATTCTTGTCAACCCTTAAAAGATGTTCTTCTTCCTATATCCCCTTAGCATCTTTTTCATTTATCATTTCATTTAGCATCCTCTTTTTTCATTTATCACCTAGACATTAACTAATATTTCCATGCATTATTATCTTTCCTCTCAGCATTTTGCTAATTTCCTCAATGGACATTTTCTGTTTTATGCACAAGGGTGAAATCATTACACTTTTTAAATTGATATATTTTCTTTATCATTAAATGAATTTCTTCTTTGGGTATGATAGTGAATTACTCTATAATTTAAATTTTTAATTTTGCTTATATTTGAATATTTTAAATTAATTTTTCAAGATATAGGCATACCTTGGATATATTATAGCTTTAGTTCCAGACCAGTGCAATAAGGTACATATTGCAATAAAGCAAACCATCTTAATTTTTTTGTTTCCCAGTGCATATATACGTTATACTTAATACTATACTGTAGTCTATTAAGTATGAAATGGTTTTACCTCTTCAAAAACAATGCACACACCTTAATTTTAAAACACTTTATTGCTAGAAAAATGCTAACCATCATCTGAGCCTTCAGAAAATCAAAATCTTTCTGCTGGTGAAGGGTCTTTCCTTGGTGTTGATGGCTTTTTACTGATCAGAGTGGTGGTTTCTGAAGGTTGGAGGGGCTGTGGCAATTTGTTAAAATAAGACAACATGGAAGTTTGCAGAATTGGTAGAATTTTCCTTTCATGCAAGATTTTTCTGTAGCATGAGATGCTGCTTGATAGCATTTTACCCACATCAGAACTCTTTCAAAATTAGAAACAACCCTTTCAACCCTACTGCTACATTAGCAGGTAAGTTTATGAAATATTCTAAATCCATTGTTGTCATTTCAATGAATGTTCACAGCATCTTCACCAGGGGTAGCTTCCATCTCAAGAAACCACTTTCTTTGCTCAGCCATAAGAAGCAACTCCTCATCCATTAGTTTTATCAGGAGGTTGCAGTGATTCAGTCACTTCTTCAAGCTTCACTTTTAATTCTAGTTCTCTTGCTGTTTCTACCACATCTGCAGTTACAACCTCCACTGAAGTAATGGGCCACTCAAAGTTATCCATGAGGACTGGCAGCAACTTTTTTCCAAACTCCTGTTAATGTTGATATTTTGACCTCCTCCCTTGTATCATGAATGTCATTCATGGCTTTAGAATGATGAATCCTTTCCAGAAGGTTTTCAAATGACTTTGCTCTGATCCATCAGAGGAATCACTATGTACGACAGCCCTATAGCATGTATTTCTTAATTAATAGTACTTGAAAGTCTAAATGACTCCTTGATCCATGGGCTGCAGAATGGATGTTGTGTTAGTAGGCATGAAAACAACATTAATCTCATTGTACATCTCCATCAGAACTCTTGGGTGACCAAGCACATTGTCAATAAGCAGTCATATTTCCAAAGGAATCTTTTTTTCTGAGCAGTAGATTTTATCTGAACACTGGGCTTAAAATATTCAGTAAACCATGTTGTAAATCAATGTGCTATCATTTGGGCTCCATTGTTACATTTAAAGAGCACAAGTACAGTAGAGTTAGCATAATTCTTAAGGGCCCTAAAATTTTTGGAATGGGGAAAGTGCATTCATTGGCTTCAGCTTAAAGTCACCAGCTGCATAAGCCCCTAAGAAGAGAGTCAGTCTGTCCTTTGAAGCTTTGAAGCCAGTCATTGTCTTCTCCCTCTAGTTATGAAAGTCCTCCATGGTATCTTCTTCCAATAGAAGACTGCTTTGTCTACACTGAACACCTGTTATTTAGTGTAGCCACTCTTCAATCTTCTTAGCTAGAACTTCTGGATAACTTACTGCACCATCTATATCAGTAGACATCTACTTGCTGCTTCACTTCACATTGATGTTATGGAGATGGCTTCTTTCCTTAAGTCTTAAGAACCAATCTCTGCTAGCTTTAAATTTGTCTTCTGAAGCCTCCTCATTTCTTTCAGCCTTCAAAGAATTGAACAGAACTAGGGCCTTGCTCTGACTTAGCTTTTGACTTAAGGGAATATTATGGCTGGTTTGATCTTCTGTCCAGACCATTCAAACTTTCTGTCAGCACTGAAATCGTTTCACTTCTTAATAATTTGTGTGTTCACTAGAGTAGCACTTTTAATTTCCTTCAAGAACTTGTCTTTTATATTCACAACCTGTCTAATTGTTTGGCACAAAACACCAACCTTTCAACCTATCTCAGCTTTTGACACTCCTTCTTCACTCAACTTCATAATTTCTAGCTTTTGATTTAAAATGAGAGACAAGCATTTCTTCCTTTCACTTGAACCCTTGGAGGCAATTATGATGTTATTAATTAGCTTTGTATCAATATTATTGCATCTCAGGGAATAGGGAGGCCCAAGGAGAGGGAAAGAGATGGGAAACAGTCAGTTGGTGGAACAGTCAGAACACCCAAAACATGTATCAATTAAGTTTGCCATCTTATATGGGAGAAGTTCCTGGTGTTCTCCCCCCACCCCAATTACAATAGTAACATCACAGATTACAGATCACCACAACAGATAAAATAATCATAATAATAATAATAAATTTTAAATTTTGTGAGAATTTCTAAAATATGATACAGAGAGACAAAGTGAATGCATGCTGTTGGTGAAATGGTGCCAATAGTCTTGTTCAACTCAGGGGTGCCACAAACCTTCAATTTGTAAGAATTGCAATATCTACAAAGCCCTATAAAGTGAGGCACAAAAAGAAGTATACCTATGTTAAAGCATAAAAGTATCATCATTATGACCATTAATATTAAATCAAAGTAGTGTTTAAAATATAATTAAATTTCTTTATATTTTTCCTGTACTAATTTATCGTTTTATATTAAACTTTATTAAGTGTAATAGGAAGCAGAAATTCTAGAAATTGTATTGAGCTCTCATAGAGAAAACCTAGAATTTACGAGAGTGTTACTATTATTCATTGAGGATCCCTTTAGATGGCAATCAGTATCAGCATTCAGAAATACCTCCAGAGTAAGGAATTTGGCCTGAATGGGAGACAGGTTGCAAAAAGAATTCCAATAGCTGAGTTTTGTTATTTACAACTTTCAGGCACTAGAACCTGAGGATTGTATATAAGAATTAGGTAAGGATATAATATAAATCCTTTTACCCGAAACTAATGCTCATTCCCAATGGTTCAATTGAAGAATCACTTAATTTCCAGTGTTAGAAAGAGCCCCTCAAATTATAAAAGTTATTTTCATTTTCCCATGTTATTTATGGAGCCTTGACTAAGGGAACAGCTTAAGTATGATCTGAAATTAATCATTTTGAGATTGAAATTTCATTACTAGTGTCAATTTTAAGTTAAGAAACTATAATATGCAACTGATTTGAATTTGGCTGAATAGTTACTAATTGACATTGCCTGCCAGGAAATGAGATAACTTTCTGAAAAAAATGAACTATGTGCTTTAAGTTCTTATAGCTTTGATTTCAACATCCAGCTGTGACATCATATCTTACCAGGCATTTTCTCTGCCTTGATAAATGGGTACTCATCTCACAAGTCCTATCACAGCTCACAGTTTTAATACATAAGGACTCATATAGAATTGCTTGATATGTAAATCACCTGAAATAAGAAAGTAGAAAGAATATTGAAATGATAAATGTGCCTTTGGGAATATACTACCAGGAATCTTTAAAAATAACTTAGAGTTTGATTTTTTAAACCTAAGTCTTTTGAACATAAAAAAGTAGAGGAAATATATAGCCATATTTAAGGACTTTTAAAATCACATACTTCCAAGGTTATGATTATTTGGTTTAATATAACTAATAGGTCTGATGCAGAATGTGTGTGTGTGTGTGTGTGCGCGTGTGTGTGTGTGTGAACAAAATTAAGGCATGGAAGCCAGAGTTAGCTGTTCTATTTTCTGAACATTTTCTTCTCAACTGCTCTAAACATCTCTGGGTATTTCATTTTCTACTCATCTGGACCTGCTGCTCACATATTGTTGCATTAGTCCATTATAGTCTTTGAGAAATTTCAAGCCCTTCTAATAAGAAATACTCAGAATTTGTGATGCTGAATTTTTTCCCTGGCTCATGTTCTCTGCCATGCTCATTGCCCCGTCTTCTAGCTAGGTCACATTAATTCTTGGAAAAGATGATTCTGAACTACACTTGATGACTGTATCATCAAGGAGGTTATCAAGTCATCAGTATTTTAAGCTCTAAATGATAAAGTAGTCCTCAATGTCTCCTTCACTCCTTCTTAACCTCATTGAGCCATCATTCTCCTCATCTGTAAAAATGAGGATATTAATATATATCCTTTTGGTTGTGAGCAATCAGTTACCTATGTGTGTTAGTTAAGAGAGTCTAGGTTACCTGGCACTAACAATCCCAGCATACCAATATCTTATAACAGTAAGATGCATTTCTCATTCATGCTATATGTCTATTGTGAATTAGCTGGAGGTTTCATTCTTGTAAGACTGAAGAATGATCCCAGAGCTTTCAGTATTGCACAGCAGCTGGAGGCTTTATTGCACATTGTCCTCACCAAGTCTATCTGGTGCCTCCATTTACTGGAACGTTGCTGGTAACTGTGTCGGGAAAAGAGAAGGCAATGGATCATGCTTCAGCTTCAAAGACTGTTTCTCACATTAATTACTTTAGTGGAAGCAAGTCATATAGTTATGTCTAATTACAATGAGTGGAGAAAATGCATAGCTGCTATTTGTAAAGAAGATCTGTATAAATTTGATGTAAAACAATAATAAGCATAAGTAAAATTTATAATTTAACAATAATCCATAGTAAACCCTAATAATCTCAGCTATTACAAAAGGCATTCTCTGTCATTCATTGAATAAAATTTCGTTGAACATTTATTTTCCTCCTAAATACTTTGGTATTAGGAATACTTGGATACAATAAAAGAAAATTTCAGAACTTGAGAAACCTACTGTCAATGTGAATGGGAAAATTGTGAGCAAGGAGAAGTATACTAGCTTTTAATCACCCTTTCCAAATCATTTTATCACACTTTTTTATTCTCCATAATCTATTTACAACTTTCTCATTAAAAGCAGTACCTGAAGTTCCAGGAAGATGGTGGAATAGGAAAGGTCTAGTTCAGCCATGCTCCAAAGAACAGCTAAAGAAGGGACTGAAGGTGACTGGGATGGTGATTCAAGGATGTAAGTGACCTGGGAAGGTCTTCTACACCACAAAGGGAGGCCCTGGTTACAAAAGCTGAAGAACTGAGATGCAGGGAACCGGAGACCATTAAGCTAGTGCAAACAGCCTAATGTACCCCTGTTCTAGTTTGCTAGCTGCCAGAATGCAATAGACCGGAAACAGAATGGCCTTTAAAAGGGGGAATTTAATAAGTTGCTAGTTTACAGTTTGAAGGCCGAGAAAATGTCCCAATTAAAACAAGTCTACAGAAATGTCCAATCTAAGGCATCCAGGGAAAGATACCTTGGTTCAAGAAGGCCGATGAAGTTAAGATTTTCTCTCTCAAGTGGGAAGGCACATGGCAAACACAGTCAGGGCTTCTCTCTCATCTGGAAGGGCACATGGTGAACACGGGGTCATCTGCTAGCTTTCTCTCCTGGCTCCCAGTTTCGTGCAGCTCCCTGGGAGGCATTTTCCTTCTTCATCTCCAAAGGTCACTCGCTGGTGGACTCTGCTTCTCATGGCTATGTTGTTCTGCTCTGCTCTCTCTGAATCTCCCATCCTCCAAAAAGCTTCCTCTTTTATAGGACTTCAGAACCTAATCAGGACCCACCCGAATGGGTGGAGACATATGGTCACCTAATCCAGTTTAACAACCACTCTCGATTACATCACATCTCCAAGGATATGATCTAATTACAGTTTCAAACATACAGTATTGAATAGGGATTATTCTGCCTTCATGAAATGGGATTTAGATTAAAACATGGTTTTTCTAGGGGACATACATCCTTTTAAACCAGCACAGCCCCTTTCCAAATGGAAGCCCAGAGTCCTCAGGAGTGCGCTGACAGGGAAACAGGGACTAGGAAGTAAGCCAAACCACCTTTCTTGAACATGTTACCCTCACAGATGCCGCCCCCACCCCCAACCCACAAGTCATCCTACACTGCATGCACTTGAACCCCACCACTCACCCCCATACTCCAAATGCCTCACCCTCAAGGCCCCCTGCAAGTCTCTGCCCCATACCCCTGCCCTGAGCATGGACATACCTGCCCCAAACCAACCCGCCTCTCCAGCACAAGCACACAGTCTCACTCCGCCCCTCCCAAGACCCGCCCACCCATGCCCAGCCCCTCAACTCCCACCTCCCCATCCCTGCCCCTGGCATCAAAGCTGTGAGTGCTCACCTTCATACCAAGGCTACACCTGCCCCCAGCTGATACAGTCACGCAACCCCCACCCCATCCTCCCTGAGCTCTACACACTCATGCATCAGTTTACAGCCCTCCAAGATCCACGTCCACGCACGTGTGCACCCCAATCCTGTCCCCCAGCTCTAGGCAAGCACTAACCTGCGCATCAAGGCCATGCCCACTCCCAGCCCATGTGGGCGCAACATGGAGCCCTGCCTCTGAGCTCTGCGAATGTGCAAACAGGGCCCTTGTCCCCTAGACCCGCGCATGCACACAGCCATATCCAAGCAGCCAGGCACCCTGTGCCCCACCCCTATACACTCCCACATCCTCATCTCATCCCAGGCCCTTTCGACCCCCTCCCCCATGCAAGGACACACTTATGCCCTGCCCTCCCTGTGCCCCAACCTCTGTGCCCTATACCCCACACCCTGATACCCAAGACCCCCATGCACCACGGACTCACCCACCTCCTGCCTGTGCACTAGCCTCTGTGCATCCACACAATCCTTCCCATCTGTCCCCCGCCACACCCTCCCTCTATGTCCCCCATGCTGCACCATGCTCCTGCGCTCCCAGGCCTGCCTGAGCTGCACCCCACCTCTGTGGCCCCTGCAAATTACCCTCACAACCCTGCACCCTGCATCCCATGCTCACAGTCACCAGTGTAGTGTCTGCAACCTGTGCCTGTACCTGCACCACAACCCATCACCACACTGTTGAGCCCTGCCCCATGCCCCACATCCTGCTCACATCTATCCCACAAATACAAAGCTTTAGACTACTGAAGGAAATCAACTTCCAAAGTAACCATATCAAGATATTTGCATGCCTCAAAGATAACAGAAGATCACTAAGCATATGAAGATGCAGACAGATATAGCCCAGCCTAATGGCCAAATTAAAACACCAGAAGATACAGACTTTGGAACAACTAATCAAAGTTGTTCATATAACTCTACTAAATAAAATCAATGCGATGGCTAATGACATAAAGGAGACCAAGAAGACACTAGAAGAGGAATTTGAAAGAATAAATTAAAAAATAGTAGATGCTGTAGACCAAATTAAAATATTCTAGAAACAAACAACAACAGATTTGAAGAGGCAGAAGAAAGACTAAGCAAACTAGAAGACAGGGCAATTGATTTCAAACACACAGAAGAGCAAATAGCAAAAGATGGAAAATTTTTAATTGTATCTCAGAGAAATGGTAAATAAAACAAAATGCACAAATATAAGAATCATTGGTGTCCCGGGAGGAAAAGAATAAAGGGCTAGGAAGATTAGTTGAGGACATGATAGGAGAAAACTTCCCAATCCTTATAAAGGACATATATATGCAAATCAAAGAAACCCAAGGAACTCCAATCAGAATAAATCCAAATAGCCCTTCCCCAAGACACATATTAATCAACTTATGAAATGTTGAAGAGAAACAACAAATCCTGAAAGCAACAAGAGAAAGACAATCTACTACATACAAGGGAAACCACATATGACTGAGTTCAGACTACTCAATGGGCACTACAGAGGTGAAAAGGCAGTGGTATGATATATTTAAGATCCTGAAAGAGAAAAACTCCAAGCCAAGAATTCTGTACCCAACCAAATTGTTCTTCAAAACTGAAGGAAAGATTCAAATTTCCACAGATAAACAAATGCGGAAAGAATTTTTAACAAGAGAGCACCCCTACAAGAAATACTAAAGGGAGCTCTGCCATCTGAAAAAAAAAAAAAAAAAAAAAGACAGGAGAGGGAGGTCTTGAGGAGGGCAAAAAATTGAAGAGTACCAGTAAGGGCAACTTAAGGGATAAAAAGAGAAAGAGGGAAAACAATGTATAGATCTGACAAATAAAATCCAAAGGATAAGATGGTGGATTCAAGAAACGTCTTTACAGTCACAACTTTGAATGTTAATGATCTAAACTTACCAATTAAAAGGTAAAGATTTCCAGAATGGATTAAGAAATATAATCCATCCCTATACTGCTTACAAGAGGCTCATCTTAGACACAAGGATATAAATAGATTGAAAGTGAAAGAATGGAAAAATATGTTCCACACAAGCTGTAACCAAAAGAAAACAGGAATAGCTATACTAGTATCAGAAAAAATAGACTTTAATGTAAACTATCATAAGAGATAAAGGAGCACATTATATCAATAAAAAGGACAATTCACCAAAAAGAAATAACAATCATAAATGTTTATGTTCCCAATCAAGGAGCTACAAAGTACATGAGACAAACACTGGCAAAACTGAAGAGAGCAATAGATGTTTCAACAATTACAGCAAGAAACTTCGAAACACCACTTTCCTCTATAGATAAAGCAACCAGACAGAAGACCAACAAGGAAATACAGAAGATAAACAATTTGATAATCAATTAGACCTAACAAACATAGTTAGGTCATTACACCCCTAAACACAAAGATACACATTCTTCTCTAGTCCTCATGGAACATTCTCCAGTATATATATGGTCTATATACTGGGTCACAAAACTGGTCTTTATAAATTTTAAAACATTGAAATTATTTGAAGCACTTTCTCTGATCACAATGAAATGAAGTTGGAAATCAATAACCACCAAGAATGAGAACTTTCACAAATAAATAGAGGTTAGATACCACACTCTTAAACAACAAGTGAGTCAAAGAAAAAATTGCTGGAGAAAGCAGTAACTATCTGGAGACAAGTGAAAATGAGAATAAAATATATCAGAACTCATAGGATGTGGCAAAGGCTGTACTGAGAGGGAAATTTATTGCCTTTATTAAAAAAGAAGAAAGAGCAAAAATTGAGGACTTAACTGCTCAACTAGAGGAACTTGAGAAAGAAGAGGAAATTAACCCCAAAGCAAATAGAAGAAGAGAAATAACAAAGATTAAAGCAGATTAAATGAATGAGAGAACAAAAGAACAATAGAAAGAATAATTTTTTTAAAGTTGGTTCTTCGAGAAAATCAATAAAATCAATGGACCACTAGCAAGGCTAATAAAGAAAAAAAGAGGGAGGGTGCAAATAAATGAAATCAGAAATGAGAGGGGTTCATTACCACAGACACTGAAGAAATAAAGAAAAATCATAAGAGGATACTATGAACAACTATATACCAACAAAATGGACAACTTAGATGAAATGGACACATTTCTAGAAACACATGGACAAGCTACAATGACTCAGAAGAAATAGAAGATCTCAACAAGCCAATCACAAGTAAAGAGTTCAACACAGTCATCAAAAATCTTCCTACAGAGAAAAGACCAATGGCCAGATGACTTCACAGGAGAATTTTATCAAACATTACAAAAAGAACGAACACAAATCCTGCTCAAAATATTCCAAAAACATTTGAGAAAAAGGAAAACTACCTAACTCATTTTATGAAACTAACATCACATTAATACTAAAACCGGGTAAAGGTGCTATAAGAGAGAAGAACTACAGGCCAATCTCCCTAGGGAACATAGATGTAAAACTTCTCAACAAAATACTAGCAAATAGAATCCAACAACACATTTAAATAGCTATACACCATGACCAAGTGGAGTTTATACCAGGAATTTAAGGATTGTTCAATATAAGGAAATCAGTTAATGTAATACAGCACATTAAGAAATCAAAGGAGAAAAATCACATGATCATATCAATTGATGCTGAAAAAGCATTTGGCAAAAATCAACATCCTTTTCTCTTAAAAACATCTCTAAAGGTAGGAATCAAAGATAAATTCCTCAATATTGTAAAGGGCATATATGAAATACCCAAAGCTGGCATCATACTCAGTGACGAGAGACAGAAATCTTTCCCCCTAAGATTAGCAACAAGACAAAGATGCCCTCTGTCACCATTATTATTCAACATTGTACTGGAAGTTCTAGCTAGAGCAATCAGGCAGGAAAAAGAAATAAAAGGCATTCTAATTGGAAAGAAAGTGAAACTTTCATTATTTTCAGATTACATGATACTATATTTGGAAAATCCTGAAAAACCCACAACAAAATTCATTGAGCTAATAAATTCAGCAAGATGGCAGGATACAAAATTAATGTGCAAAAATCAGTAATATTTGTATACACATGCAATGACACAACTGACAAGTGAATTAAGGAAAAAATTCCATTCAAAACAGCAGCTAAAACAATCAAGTTCCTAGGAATGAACTTAACTAGGGATGTAAATGACTTATATACAGAAAACTGCATAATATTACTAAAAGAAACCAAAGATCTAAATAGGTGGGAAGACATTCCCTGCTCATGGATAGGAAGCTTAAATATAGTTAAGATGTCAAATCTACCCAAATTGATCTACAAATTGAATGAAGTACAAATCAAGTTTCTAACAACCTACTTTGAAGACTTGGAGAAGCTAGTTACCAAATTCATCTGGAAGGAAAAGAGACCCTGAATAGCTAAAAGCACCCTAAAATAGAAGGATGACGTGGAAGGATTAACAGTTCCTGATTTTAAAACTTATTCTAAAGCCACAGTGGTCAAAACAGCATGGTACTGGCACAAAGATAGAAGCATTGACTGAAGGAATTGAACTCAGAGAGCAGAAATAGACCACCAAATCTATGATCAACAGATCTTTGACAAGGCCCCCAAATCCAATGAACTGGGACAAAATAGTCTTTTCAGAAAATGGGCATGGGAGAATTGGATATCAATAGCCAAAAGAATGAAAGAGGACCTTTACCTTACGTGTCATACAAAAATTAATTCAAAGTGGACCAAACACCTAAATTTAAGCACTAGAACCATAAAGCTCCTAGAAGAAAATGCAGGGAAACACTAGTAATAGGAGGTAGCTTCCTAAACTTTACACCAAGCACAAGCACAAAAGAAAAAATAGATAAATGGGAACTCCTCAAAATCAAATGATCTTGCACCTCAAGAGACTTTGTCAAAAAGATGAAGAGGCAGCCAACTCAATGGGAGAAAATATTTGGAAATCATACATCGGACAAAGGTTTGATATCCTGTATACATAAAGAAAGCATACAACTGAACAAAAAAGAACAAACAACCCAATTATGAAATAGTCTAAAAATATGAATAAGTGTTTCTCTGAAGAGCAAATACAGATAGCTAAAAAGCATATGAAGAGAGGATCATTTTCATTAGCTATAAGGGAAATACAGATCATGACTACAATGAGATACCACCTCACACCTACAAGAATGGCTGCTATTAAACAAACAGGAAACTACAAATGGTGGAGAGGATGTGGAGGAATTGGGACACTTATGGACTGCTGGTGGGAATGTATAATCATACAGTGGCTTGGGAAGATGTCTGGCAGTTCCTCAGGAAACTAAATATCGAGTTGCCCTATGATCCAGCAATAGCACTATTTAGTATATACCCAGAAGGGCTGAAAGTAGTAACACAGACATTTTCACACTGATGTTCATAGCAGCATTATTCACAATCATCAAAAGATGAAAACAATCCAAGTGCTTATCAACAGATACTATGGAATATTATTCAGCAAGATTAAATGAGGTCCTAAAGCACAGGACAAGATGGATGAGAATTGGGGGCATAATGCTGAGTGAAATAAGCCAGACACAAAAAGACATTTACTGCATGGTTCCACTTTTATGGCCATGGTGAAGATAAAGTCAGAATCTTATAATACAGAATATAGGGGACCTAGAGATATCCGGAAGCTAGAGATGGGTGAACGGGTAGCTAATATGGTTCAGCACAAATATAAGGGAATAGATAGAAGTGAAGACAATTCACTAGTTGATCTATAAGTAATAATACCATATTGATGGTGAACATGATTGAAAGGGATTGTGTAGACACATGTGCCCCACTGATTGACACTAGAAATATAAGTTCTTGCATAAGTTTGGGGTATAGGAGTAAAACTGCTATTGCATGCTATGGGTTGTATTTAACAGGAAAACATCAACAGTAACATCGCAACATCAGGGGTTAATAATGGGGGGAGGGACAAGAGTTAAGGAGAGGTTTAGACTTTCTGTATAGTGAGGGTGAGTTTATTGGTTGTCTTTGTCTTGGGAACAATGAACATATCTAAAATTGACAGTATGGATGTACAGTTGACTTTCAACATTATACTTGATAACTAATGAATACAGGTGACTGAAGGATGCTCTGACTAAGAAGTAGATTGGCGAACGATGGGGTATACATATGATCAAATATTGTGCTGCTACGGGAATGGAGTGGTGAGGCATGAAACATTGTGAATGACCCAGTGGGACATTTGGTGGGGCAAAATAAGATAGAAACAAAAGAGCAAATATTGTATGGTCTCATTTAGAAAATGCTTATAAGAAAACAGGGGCCTAGATTGTAAGCTCTTATAGCAGTCATATTTAGTTCAGAGTGGTAATTATTAATTCTGGATTTTGAGAGGTTGTTTTATAGAGTGGTAATGATTAATTCTGGATTTTGAGAGGCTATTTAGAGATAAGAACAAAGCCAATCAGATCAGGATTAAGGTAATTCACAATACAGGGGTAAAGAAGACATTGTTTATATTTTAGAACCTCATCTACTTTTTGAGACCAAACGAAGAAAATTTTGTTCAGAACCTAAATTTTCTGCAGCACATAATCTAACTCAAACTGGATAGATCATTTTAAACAATCCAAACTCAAGGAGCCCAGAATAAGAATGAGGGCCCGTAATGCTTTATAGTTTAATGTAATGCCTGGATACCTCCTAGAGTATATTAAGCAAATAATCAGAAAGTATTGGCAAATTTCCTTGAGGGATGGGAAAACCCCTGGCATTGCGTCAAACATTAGGGACACCCAAATCAATAGATCAAACCCTTGATCTTGAGGCTTGCTCTTGTGAAGCATATGTATGTAGTGGAGAAGCTTGTATGCCTAAAAGCTACTTCTGGAAGACCTCTTTCATTGCTCAGATGTGACCTTTGTCTCTCTAAGCCCAACTCTACAAGTGAAATCATTGCCCTTCCCCCTACATGAGACATGACATCCATGGGTGAAAGTCTCCCTGGTGGCATGGGAGATGACTCTCAAGGATGAGACTGGCCCCAACACTGTGAGATAAGGGGAAAAGAAGTGTAAGAAATAAGGTATCAGTAGTTGAGAGGGTTCAAATTTAGTCGAAGGCTACTCTAGAGGTTACTCTTACGCAAACTTCAGTTAGACATTGCTATTTACCATAAAATTGCCAAGATCCAACTAAAACCATTCCAGCCAATCCTAAAGAATACCTGGGGCAATAGATAAGCTTCCATGCATTAGAGTAACTTTCTAGAAACCTACAACTTTCAGATGGGTCCCTGGGCCAGATAAGTCCTGAATTACAGAGTAATAGCCTCTCCAGAGCATTAACTAGTTCCACCCCACTACCCTAAATTATTGATAGCCCCTTCCAACATGAAAATGTTAGAATGGCCATAGCCCGAATACCCCTAAAGAGCGGGATAGAAAGATCAAAGGTGTTGGGGAGTTATACAGAGAAGGTAAGGTTTAACAAATGCATGTGATTGTTGAATCATTATATTGATTTTTTTTTTAGGCTCCAGTGTCTTGAACAGCTAGAAGTAAAAACCTAAAATTGAGGAATTGTAATCCATGCCAAATTCTGAAATCTGTTCTACAACTAAGTGTTGAAATTTATTACTTTTTTGTGCATATGTTATTTTTCACAAAAAAGAGAAAAAAGTCAATGTTGATTATATATATATATATATATATATATATTCCTTCTAGCCTCCAGTGTTCCCAAGCATCTAGAAGGAAAACTCTGAGATGATGGAATGGTAGCCCATGTCAAACTCTGGGATCTGTTCTGTAACTACATATTGAAGAGTTCTTTGAACATCACTGCTTTCTTCTTTCTTTCCTTTATGTATATGTTATATTATATGATAAAAAAAGTTTTTAAAAAATCAGTACCTGTGTCTCTTTTCTCCCACAGTTTTGCTTTTTTTTTTTCATGTGCAGTGATGAGAATATCCACACAGAAATCCCATCGGAGGTATCAATCTCTGTTTCTTGCCCTCCTTTGTTTCATTTACCTTCAACTCTCTTCTAATTTAGCTATCTACCACCATGGTGTCACCTCAGATACTTATCAACAAATATAATCTCTTCATCAAGTGTCATGTCATCCCTGCCCCCACCAAACCTCATTTCAGCATACAACCCTTAATTGATCATCAATATAATTACTCTTTAGGCTTCTGTCTTTTGCCTTCCAATATTCCCCACTCTCCAGGGTACACTTAACTCAATTTCAAACTTACTATATCATCATTTAGTGTTTCCCAGGAAATTCTATTATGTCCAAAGTGTTATAGTGAAACTTTCATCCAGTACTCAATCCTGAATCAACCTATTTTATCAGTTCTCCATTCAAGTTCCTGGACCAAAGAGCACATCTGGAAAAGAACAACAAAATGAAACAGATATGGCCTATCTTAAATATGGGTTGACTGTTGACTGGTCAGTCTGGTTTAGATCCTAGTAAGCAAATCTAACCTATACCGTTTTTCAAAGAAAATAAATGCAGCGACTTAAATTCATATTTTTCTATTCTTTATGTCATTTTATCTCATTTCTCTTCTCCCTTTCCTTTATAAATCTTCCTTTCACATTAAAGATAGCATATTCTCTATTTGTAGTTGTTAGGTCTCCCATTGCCTATCAATTATTTCATTTCTCTTTATCTTTAAATTCTTCTACTCTTAGAGTCATAGAATTTTAAAATTTAAATATAACTTAAAGATTATATTTAGAGTTTGGTTCAAATTTGCATTTTGCATATGTCTATCAATACAACCTCTCCCGGCTTTTCCCTAAGTTACTCATAAAGGCTCAGAAGGAAATGAAAATTCACATCATCGACAAACACCATGCCTGGCAGATAATCTAGCTCCAAAATCTGAAAGACAGATGGAAGTGAGATGGGAAAAACTAGCAGCAGCAAAACAATAACAAGAATAAACAACTGTCACCAATATAAAAATCCTACCAGATTTGAGTGTGCAGTATATTCTGACCTCATCTCACTACAGAAATCACCTAAAAGAAGGTGGCCATTTGTGTCATACCCATCTTACCTCAGACTCAGTTCTAGTCCCTAGACCAACCACAGCGGTGATGGAGGTTGTTTTAAGAATTTAAGAACAGAAGACATCTGTCTCAAAGTTGACACCTGTTGTTCATTAATCAGAGCCTTGGCCATAATGATAACACACAAAATAACTTTAATAATATCCTGGAATGAATACAAAATATGATTATATTCATTTTATTTTAAATAGCCAAACAGATCAATATGGAATAAATTTCCTTCCCTAGGGTCAGAACTTAGTTGATGTGCATATTCCTTGGCAACTAATGAGAGATCTTTGGAAGTTATTTCTTTTTGTTACATTATCCTTTTTTCTCGCTTTTGTTTTAGTACAAATTCATCCTCTTCTAAAAATACAAGGAAGTTCCTTCAAGTGGAGTTGTATTTTCAGAGGAGGTAGTTTTGTCCCACAGTGGACATTTCCCATTATTTGCTCTCCAGTGGGATGTTTGTTTTGCTTATTTTTTCCTGAGCTATCACAAAAGTGATAAGCCAAAACTTTTCTCTTAAACAATACTCCTTCAATAGCTATGATAAAACGGGGCCCAGAGCACCTCTTATTTTGGAGTTACAAGAAGTTAGTGAACAAAAAGTACCTCAACTTTGTTTATACAGCAGATCTTGTAAGTCCTTAGGGTTTAATGTAGATGATGAAACATTTTCTTTCTTCCTGCTGGTGACAGTTCTATGTCTTTTCCAAGTAGAGACAACAAGCCAGTGTGACATATTTTCATCTTTAAGTCACAACGCTTACCAGAAACAAGCAACAAGCCTCTCAAATTACATTTACACTGAAGTAGCAAGACAAGTGTAATCTAACTATCAAAGGGATGGTTCACTAAAGTGCTCAAACTATTGCCAACAGAGCCCAGGTATAATTTGTCTTGACTGGATTTAGACAGCCAAAGCAGTGCTAAAAACAGCAGTCGTCAGTTACCCACAGCCTTAAATACAGACATCATCAGACAAGTGACTCTGAGGGGCAAGGTCTGTTTTGCGGCAATGATAAAGAGGAGCTCTGCCAGAAGGTTACAAGCGTGAGTTGAAAAACGCCGGGCTAAAAAGAATGGAAGTGTTTTAAATACTGTTGGACTAATGTTTATCTAACTTAATTACAGAAATTCAATACCTTTCAGGAACATGAAATTGGTAGCACCTCTTCTAAATTACATGAGGTCGATGAATTTTTACCTACATAAATGGCAATGTACGAGGTTCAACCCAAAACTGACTCCAGTGAATACAAAATTCTAGGACAACTCTCAAGTTTCTGAAAAGAGAAAAATTTCCTGAAAAGCTTCAGCGACTAGTTCAAGGTCACACAGCTAATATGTGGAAGAATGATTACCCGTTATCTTCTTTCCACTCATTCTAGATTTTTTTTTCAATTATTTATTTGCACATCCTATGACTCTCCTCCTTCTAGCCTCAATACTTGCTGTGCACTCTACATGAAATGCTCTCTGTCCCCATCATATTTACTAAATTGTTCTCATCCTTCTATTCTCAGATCAGAAGGCCTTTCAAGAGGGAAACCTTTCCTGATACCTCTACAAACTAAGTCAGATCCCCATTGCTTATCCTCCCTTAATACTTTCCTTCCCATCACGTTCACACTTAGGATTATTTAATAAATTGTATTAATTGTTGTATTGTCTTTCTTTCCTGATAGACTGTACAAGCGTTCTGGGTCAGGAGTGATGACCTTGGATTCCCCAGCTCTGTAATTACAAATACTGGGTGTTCAGGTGTTTGTATACCTGTTTACAATAAAATCAGTCTCCACATCCTGAAGCACTTATGTTCTACTGAATCATTTGTGTCATATTCATCTACTAAATTCTCCCCTAAATTTTAGTAGTTCAAAATATGGGAATTTGTTATCAACAGGGAACTCCACAGTATTAATATTCATTTATGCTTTTAAACAAATATTGTAAATGTGCTTTCATTTTAAAGACACTGATATTTAAAGAACTACTATGTTTCTCATTTATTATTGCTATTTATTTTTTCTTTTATAATCTAAAATACTCAACAAGCTACAACATCTAAATCTTGGAATGATTTATGCTTCATTTTAAAATCCCTGGTGAATATGTTGTAACTATTTTTAGAGAGGGAACTATAAACATGCTTAATTAATGCATAATTTAAATGTGCATTGTATTGTACTGATTTCTTTAATGTGATAACAGTAGTGCCTTCCCTAATTTTTAAATAAATTCCAGTGGTTAGCTTAATTAGTAATATACATTTCTCCATGGTAGAGAGGCTGATTACTTTATTGTCAAATAAATAACAATGATTTTTCCCTTCAGTGAAAACTCCACCACTGTAATTAGGTTATGTCATACCTTACCCTGAAGGGAATATTAAAAACATAAGATCAGCCAATGCCATGCACTATATTTTTCTATTTATAGCATGATGCTAAATTGCTACCTTCATGTTAGAGCTAAAACATCAATAGCAGAACACCAATGGCCTCTGATGTTCAATTACATTTGCTTTGCTCTTAATGTAAATATGGATCTCGAAAGAGAATGGTTTGTTGACTAATAGTTGATAGTAATATGCATTGATAAAATTTTTAAACAAAATTAATGGATAGTGACTAAAATTCAACAGGTACAGTCATTTTAACTATTAATTACATGTTTTTTAATATCTGGCCCTTTTTAGTGTTATGCATATGTGAACTTCAAATAAAACATAAAATGTTGACTGATAAACTCTAAGTAAAAATGGAATTATAAAAATAATACACACTGATAAATCAAATATATTTTTATCTATTTATTATACCCCTAAAATGGTTTATTGTTAAAAACAGACTAATCATGTAAAAATTTCTAATACCATATATCCTCATATAGGAATATAATCAGGAAATGAAAGTAAAATCTTCCTTATTCTGTAACTCTTCTAAGTAAACTGTAAGTGATGATAAAGGAAACAAACATGCGTAAAGTGACTTCCCTTGGATGAAGGCCTTCCTGATTCTAAAATAGGTCATCAGTCAAGAAAAACATGGCTAGTCTCTTAGTAATCATTATACTGTGTCCACCACAAGAATCAGATACTTGATGCAGCGAAACTCTTATCTAATATTTTGGACTGCTATAGATTTTTTAAAGGTGATTTGAACACTTGGGGAAGAGCTACTATTTCCCCTCATATTGCTAGAGGAAAATGTCTGTTTCTTTGTTCAGAAGTTTTGTCTTATCATCCAGAAGAAATAAATGAACAAAATCCTTGAGCTTTCTGAATGTCATATGTAAAATTGCCACCCATGAAAGCATTATAAACTTCTTGACATAGAAAGCACACAAAGGTGTACATGTACCTTCAAAGATGTAAAGCACATGATATGTGATGGCAAATTAATAAGCCCACTTTTCTTATACAGAGTTTCTCTATACAATATAGTTACACACATGCATACACACAGATAGATATGCTATACATTTATATCTACTCGTCTACACAGAACTATAACTCAAATATAACCCACATTTCTAGGTAAAACTTTTATTGATGAATGTATTTGAGTAACATTCTTTTATCTAATTAATTACCTTATCTTTAAAATCATAAAAGGAACACGGACCATTGTAAAATATCTGGAACATTCAAATATGACAGGTAATAGAAATTAGCACCAGTTTTACTGTATCAAGATAACCACAATTGTTCTTTATTTCCTTTCCTCTATGCATAATGGTTTTTAAAGTTTTGCTTTTTCCACTTAATCTAAGCATTTTTACATTTCATTGAAAAGTTTTTATAAACAAAACTTATATTCCTTTATATAGAGGCATCATAATTTATTTTACTATTGTCCAATTTAGTATCAATGCAATGAACAGTGAACATGTGTGAAAATACATAATAGCCTTTTATGGGTTCCTTCAAATAAGATTCCTTAAGGAGGAACCACTGAGTCACAAGTTACCAATAGTTTTAGGCTGTGAATATATATTTCCATAATACTTCTTTAATTTACATGCTTAATTGAAGTACATAATACTGATGTTATTACTGCAAACTGAGCAACGAGTGATATTAACATCTAAAAGAAAAATCTGGCAATTGAATTGATAAAAATAGCATCTAACTAATATTTGATGTAGTTGATAACTAACGAATTAGACTATTGGTTCCCATGCATTTGAATTTTCTATTTCTTAATTTTCTAAACTGTGTCCATTTAAATATTTTAAAAATTTTGTAACAAGTATAAATCGCAGTGGAAGAAATCAAAAATTGTTTTATATGCATTTGCATTCCTATCTTTAAATTTTTGGGGAAGGTCTCTGACCAGTTAGACTTTTTTGTTTTTAATCTTCTGTTCAACACAGTTTGAACATGTGTCTAAAATGAACTTGAGTAAGAGTAAGAAGGGTGATTAGATACATAAATACTAGAATCTGTCTTAATTTCCAGGCTGCTAAAACAAATACCACACAACAAAGTTGGCATAAAATTTATGAATTTATTGGCTCACAGTTTCAGCGGTTAGAAGAATTGCTTCCACCCAGGCCGGTAGCACTCTGGCTGGCCAGCAATACTTGGGTTCCTTGATGTTCCGGTCAGGTGGTGATGTCCACTCCTTTCTTTTTCAGTTCCACTGACTACTGTTTCTGCCCCACTGTAGCTTTTTCCTTTTAAGTCCTCAGTAATAGGGTTAGAATCCATTCTGCTTCAGTTCACGACATCGTACCTAAAAAATAGCATCTTTAGCAGGTCCTATGTGCATTGGGTTCACATCCAGAGGAAGGAGATTGAGATTAAGAATGCATTTTTTTTCTGGGGTACATAACTCAATCTATCTTGAACCATATATTAAAAGCAAGGATCCAGTTTTAGGAAATATGCTGCCTCTCTTCGTTTGCCACTCCAGACCCACTCTCCATCATTTACACCCCTTCTTTGTCCCTGTAGGCTGAAATAGATGAGTTTGATCAATGGGGTCCTTTGCCCACTGGGTTGCAGTGAAGCAATTGAGGCTGGGTATTTATTTTCTAGCTATATTCTTGCAGAATTGTCAAGGAGTAGTTGTGTCCCTCCAACAAAATTAACAGCTTTCTCAGAGGACCCTTTGCACTAAGTCTGTGTGTATCCAAGTTCAGGTATTCACTTCCTGACTTTGACCCTGGGGCAAGAAATGGCTCTGTACACTGTCACTATTTTGGTAGCACATTGTCATTATTTCCCTATGCTCTCTTCACATGGATCTTTATGAATAGCTACATTGTACTAGCTACCTGGTAAATGAATATTAAATTATACTATATAAGTTTTCATTTACATGAAAGGGATTATTTTAAATGATGTTCAGGAAGCCAAAATATGCATGAGAAAGATGTCTCTTCTGGCTTTGGTTTTTTACTATATCCGTAATTGATTTCTCATTTTTTTTTTTTGGCTTAGTGATCAGAAAAAAAGTGGTCTATACATCCAAACACACAATAAAGCAATATGTCACCTAATATGTCAAAATAGTCTCTATTTTTTTTGCATGGGTAGGCACCTGGAATCGAACCCTGGTCTCTGGCATGGGAGGTGAGAACTCTGCCTGCTGAGCCACCGTGGCCCACCCAATGTTCTCATTTTTACACAACCCAAACCATCTCCTAACAATGAAAATGCTTAATTTATATTACACATAATTTAGGAATGGTTTATCATTCACTAAAATTCTTTACTTAATGTTTATTTGAATGTGCTTTAAGGTAGTATTTCTGTGAACTTCAGTGGAAACTACAGATTCAGTATATATTAAAGTGGTAGTATGTATTTAATGCTGGCAACATATTTTTCATTTTCATATACTGGATTAAGTTGGGTACTTCAACTTAGAAAAACATTTGCATGGTATTTACGAGATGCATGCCACAAAGGATTGTTCTAATAATGGAAGCATGGAATACTGTTCTTAATTCATGAATTACCTAAGGAAAAAATTCTGATAATTGAAATTGTTAGAGTTGCTTTATCTGGTATGTATAATAGAGAAGCATGAATTCAGGCAATGCTTGCTATAGTTTGCTAGCTGCCGGAATGTAACACACCAGAGACGGATTGGCTTTTAATAAAAGGGGATTTATTTCATTAGTTCTTCAGAGGAAAGGCAGCTAACTTTCAACTGAGGTCTTTCTTACGCGGGAAGGCACAGGGCAATCTCTGCTGGCCTTCTCTCCAGGCCTCTGGGTTCCAACAACCTCCCCCGGGGTGATTTCTTCCGGCATCTCCAAAGGCCTGGGCTGAGCTGCAAGTGCTGAGATGAGGTATGCTGAGCTGCTTGGGCTGTGCTATGTTGAGTCTCTCATTTAAGCACCAGCCAATTAAGTCAAACATCATTCATTGCAGCAGGCATGCCTCCTAGCCATCTGCAGGTGTAATCAGCAACATATGAGGTTCACATGCCATCAGCTCATGTCCACAGCAATAGAACTAGGCACCTTCGCCTGGCCAAGTTGATAACTGAATCTAACTACCACAATGCTCAAGTAAGAACTCTTTTCATGGGGAGTGTGGTATAATGCTTACTAGCACATACTATGGTCTCAGCTCTGCAACTTACTCAATGTGTATCCTCGGGAAATGTTTATTTCAACATTTTTACTTTAATTTTCTCATCTATGAAGCAGAACATTTCTGACTCCTTTCTTAACGTTATTGGGAGATCTTTTCAAATCATTTATCTTTTTAATTTTTAACATTATTTCAAATTTCAAAACAATATATTTGTTTTTGTAGGCAAATGAAATAATAAATTAAAAGCTTATAATTTTACTTCCCATTGGTGCATCCAATTCTGTCCACTATGGTAGGCAGTTTTCATGCCCTGGTACATTTCCTTGCTTATACAAACATTTTAACATATATATGCCTATATAAATAGATGAGGTGATCTTATGTCTGATTTTCCCAGGACAATCTCAGTTTGAGCCTGTGTTCCTTGTGTGATTATTAATAATGACCCTTTTGTTCTCAAAAGTACCCAGATTTGGAGTATAAATTAGTTATCAAAGTACACTTTTACAGGGAATTTATTCGTAACGTACCTAAGTGATTAGCATAATACTGGACATTTTGTAAGTATTCAATAATGGCAAGTGCTGTTATTAGAATCCTCTCTCATTTTCTAGGTACCTATCATAATTTAGGAATGTTTTATCATTGAATTAAATTTTCTCATTAGACCTTTATTTGAATATGCTTTGAAGGAGTATTTCAAATATTTATATTAGGGAGAGTACTTTAGTAACATTAAGTATAACAGTTATTAAAACATTAAAAGATACACAAAAATACAAAAAAAGAAAACATTAAATATTTCCATTTTAATGGTTATACATGTTACACTATTTATTCAAAGACAAAGAATTAGCTTAATGAGTGGGTATACCAGTCATTTTTTTTAATTCTTTATTTTTTATTGATTATAAATTATATATTCACATACCATGTAATCATCTAAAATGTATAATCAATGGTTCATAATACCATCATATAGCTGTGCATTTATCATCACACTCCACTTTTTTTGTGTGTGAAAATAACATATATACAAAAAAGCAATAAATTTCAGAGCATATCACAACAATTAGTTGTAGAACAGATTTCAGAGTTTGATATGGCTACAATTCCAGAATTTTAGGTTTTTACTTCTGGCTGCTCTAAGATACTGGAGACTAAAAGAAATATCAATATAATGATACAGTAATCATACTCATTTGTTAAACCCTACCTTCTCTGCATAATTCCACCATCACCTTTGATCTTTCTCCCACTTTTTAGGGGTATTTGGACTATGCCCATTCTAACTTTTTCATGTCAGAAGGGACTGTTGATGATAGGGAATTTGGGATGGGACTAGTTGAGGTTCTAGAGAGGCTGGTCCCTCTCTATTTCAGGACTTATTTGGTCCAGGAACCCATCTGGAGATTGTAGGTTTTTGGAAAGTTATCCTAGTGCATGGAACCTTTGTAGAATCTTTTGGTAACAACCAAGGTGTTCTTTAGGATTGGCAGAAATGATTTTGGTTGGGGTTTGTCATGATAAGTTGCAATATCTAACTTGAGTAAGAGTGACCTCCAGAGTAGCCTCTTGAGTCTATTTGAACTCTCTCAGCCACTGATACCTTAATGGTTACACTTCTTTTTTTCCTTAGGTCAGGATGGAATTGTCAATCCCACGGTGCCAGGGCCAGGCTCATCTCTGGGAGTCATCTCCCACGACACCAGGGAGACTTTCACTCCTGCATCATGTCCCACATAGGGGGTAATGATTTCACTTGCAGAGTTGGCCTTAGAAAGAAAGTGGCCACAGCTGAGCAACAAAAGAGATCCTCTGGAAGTGACTCTTAGGCATACCTATAGGTAAGCTAAACCTCTCTGCTACCTACCTAAGCTTCAAAAGAGCAAGCCTCAAAATCAAGGGCTTGGCCTATTGATTTGAGTGTCCCTAATGTTTCAGGGGTTTTCCCAGTGGTAAAGTTTAATAGTTCCATACTGTTTCTCCCATCCCTTAAAGGACTTTGCCAATATTTTTTTTATTATCTGCTTAATATATTCTGGGACATATCTTTTAAGCTATACAGGATTACAGACCCTCATTCTAATTCTGGGGCCAGTGTGTTTGGATTATTTAATTATCTATCCAGACAGGTTGAGTCAGATTATGTGCTACAGAAAATTTAGGTTCTAGATAAAATAAACCTTTCTTCCTTTGGTCTCAAAGAGTAGATGAGGTTCTAAAATACAGATGTCTTCCTCACCCCTGTATTCTGAATTACCTTAATCCTGACCTGATCGGCTTCATTCTTATCTCCAGATACCAAGTTTTACATATATAAAACAGCCTCTCAAATTCCAGAAATAACAATTACCACTCTAGGCTAAATGTGACTGCTATAAGAGCTTACAATCTAGGCCTCTGTTTCTCATAAGCATTTTCTAAGTGAGACCATACAATAATTGCTCTTCTATTTCTGGCTTATTTTGCCATGTCCCACTGGTTCATTCACAATGTTACATGCCTCACAATTCCGTATCTTTTTGTAGCAGCACAATATTTGGTCATATGTATACACTATCATTTGCCAATCTAAGTCAGTACATCCTTCAGCCACCTCCATTCATTAGGCATCATATATGATGTCCAAACTCAACAGTCTACCAACTGTTTTTTATCAACTCAATTTTAGATAATTTTATTGTTCCCATGAGGAAGATAATCAATAAACACAGTCTCACCAAACAGAAAATCCAAATCTCCCCTCTACTCTTATCCCTCCCCCAGTATTTACCCCTGGTGTTGCTGTGGCAGTGTTGATGTTTTTCTGTTAAATACAACCCATAGCATGCATAGCAGTTTTCCCCCTATGCCCCAAGTTCATTTACTCTTTGTACAAGCTTCATACCTCTGAAATAGTTCATACAATAACTCATTTATATTTCTAGTTCTAATCAGTGAGACACATGGGTCTATACAATCCCTCTCAATGATGTTCACCTTCAATATGGTAATATTACCTATAGACCCACTAGTGAACCACCTCTACTTCTATCTATTCCCTTACTTTTAAATTCAACCTCATTAGGTAACTGTTCACCCATTTCCAGCTTCCACTTCCATGTATCTCTAGGTCTCCCATGTTCTGTATCATAAGCCTTGGATTTTACCTTTACCATGGTCATAAAAGTGGAATCATACATTCTGTATCATTTTATAACTGGCTTATTTCACTCAGCATTATGTCCTCAAGGCTCATCCATCTTGTCAACTGCTTCACGACACCATTTCATCTTACTGCTGCACAATATTCCATTGTATGTATATACCACATTTTGTTATTCCACTCTTCTGTTGGTGGGCACTTGGTTTTGTTTCCATCTTTCGGCAATCAGCCTTCAATTTACAATCTTAAAATGTTGGTATGGAAGAACCAATATGATACTGAAGGCACCACCTTTCAGAAAAGTTAAATAATTTATTCAGAGTGACACAGATATTTAGTGTCATTGTCTGTCTCAGCTCCATCATTGAGAATAATACACCAATGTTAGTAATGTACGTAGATTGCCCTCAATATACCATCAACCAAATGTGACTGATTTCATTGATCTCATTGAGTCGTACAAACAAGTGATGGTTTTCTGTTCTATTTGTTTTTCTATCAGTAGAGATAGTATTTTCAACTGAGCAGGCAAATCCAAAAGCATGGGGAAAAGGGATCACCTGCCCAGCAAATCAGATCAGCAGAAACAGACTCTTCCTTTAGCAGTGTTTTTAATTTGATTCAGATATCCAGCAGGCCAGGTTTTGCAAAAAGGGACATTAATTTTTACCAACAGTCGCTGTTCACTACCTTCCCATTAGCACTGAAGAATTTAAAGAAGTTGAAGAAAAAAAAAACTTTTATGAAACAAATTGATGTGATTTAATAACATAATTATTTCTTGCCCTGATTTTATTTTAAGTTTCCTTAGTCAATTTAGGCTCAAATATTCATATTTTACATGTACTGTAGGTAATGAAAAAGGTCTAAAGGCATTTCAAGGGCAAGTATGCTTCATTAAAGTGGGTAAAAACAAGAATTTTGTGGAAATCAGGAGAGATACAATCAGGGACTTATAAGTGAAGGAGCTTATTTTGTTTTGAATAAGGTACATTTCTTCAGTAAATCTGAAGGTTTGCTGTCACTGTAGTTAAGCAGACAAGCCGTTCTGTGGAAGAATAAATAGCAGTTATATTTGAAGTTCATATAAGAGAAAAATGAAGTATTCAATCCTTGAGGAAATAAAAAGAAAGAAAATGGGGAGAGAAGGTATCAATATTTCAAAGATAGAGAAATAATGACAAAGATTCTCAAGCAGAATTTTCAACAGGTTCAAAAGTTCAGGTAAGATAAGCCCTCCAAATTTACATGCTCTTTGGAACCATATTCTAATTTTTGAAGGAGCTACATTTTTTTGTCTTTCTTGCAGACAAAATGAGCTAAACCCTTTTAATGAAAACCTTTGATGTTTTTGCCTTTTTATTACTGAAAATTAGCTGTATTGTATAATAAACTCTCAAAAAGGCTCATCAAAGATGTTAAACATATATATTTATTAAGCAAACTTTTATCAACATGCTGTGGGTTTTGATACTTACAGGTGTTCCAGGCAGTATGTAAATCCTAACGATATGATAGTAATAGTTAAAAATAATGAGAGTATGTCAAGCTCTTAACCCCCTTTTTATATTTTTCTTTTTGAGTAAAGTTCTCCAGAAATGCTAGTATTCACTGGAGAAGTACTCTCAGAAACTGTAAGAGCATTTAAAATGTACTGAATATTCACTAGAAAGCCAGGCATGTGCTAAACACCCAATGTGACTTGTCTCATTTTTAATCCCCTACTCACCCAATAAAAGAGGCATCATTACGACTTCCCTTTTAGAGACAAGGAAGCTGGGATTGGGCCCAGGCCCATGTGTCTATAGGTACAGCTCGTCCAACCCTAGGTCCCATTTCCTAATGTCTGTGATGTGACGTATGTGCTTTCATTCTCCCCATTCTACAGAAGAGCCAGAGTGCACCTACGTTATTCAGCAGAATCCACTGGTATCACCTCTTGGGTTCCTTCCAATACTACAACGAGTACAAAAATTATTATTTTTGTTACATTTAATTACATAGTGAAATATATCTGGGTGCTTAGCAGCATCAATAAATAGCCAGCAACTCCGGGTTTTTAACGATTGCTTATCTGCAGTATCTTTCCTTTCAACGTTTTCAATGTGCATTTGTCTGTATGAGTACACGCACAAACATAATGATCAATCCCAATGTCTGTTAGGCTTCTGCAGAATTTTTGGCACAGTAAAAGGGAACTGATTCGATTTCCAGTTGGTGTCCTCTCTTTCCCCCTTAATCCCTTAATCACTGAGGTTACCAGGCTATGCAATGCCAACCACCCTGCTCATACTGGAGTCTGTGGCAGATATCTGTCTTCCTGTGGATACCCGCTGACCACTAGTGACCATCCAAACTTATTTAATGTTGTTACTAGTCCATTTCACATGACTTTTTTGGACAAAGGACTTAAATATTTATTGATTTTAACAATTTTCTAAAGACGTGTTGTCAATCCCTATTATATAATCTATTTATACAACAAAGTATTATTGAAAGCAGATAACCACATACTTGTTACACATTTGCATTTTGTATAACACCAATCAGGAGACAAGAGCAAACAGCATCACATTAGGTCAGTCAAATTTATGGCACATATTTTCAATACTTTTTTGTATATTTGGGTAAAAACGAGCATTGAAAAATATAGTTCTGTCTAGATGTTTATAAGCAGGGAAAAAAGTTTCAGAATATCATTTCAAAAAATACAGTAGGAGGGACACCGGCATTGAAGGTAAATAGTTCTCAGTTTGAATTCTGCCTCCCAACCGTTATTTGGACAAATTACTTCATCTTGCTGAGCTTTAGATCTCTTATCAACAAAATGTATCATATAGGAAGTCCTCGTAGATAATAGCTAACTTTTGCTGAAATAAAGAGACAGGTTGTTTATCTTTGGAGTAGTGCAATTCTAATGTTACCTGTAAATTTCCTTCTCCTGAATGTATATAACATCTTTCTCCTTATAAGGAAATGTAGATTTTACAAGTATTTAATTCTGCTTAAAATTATTTATCATCTTGTCCTAGATAGAAATCTTCCTCCCCACCTTTGTTGCTGTAGGTGTTTCGTTATTCCTTGACATAATAAAGTTCTCTCTTTTTCAATGTCTGGAAGTTTCTTTTGCTACAGCATGATGACAATCCCTAGAATCACCTGGATCTCCATAAATGTATAGCTGCAGTAGAAGATGTTTGATTCTCAAAATCACACTTTTAACACAATCACAAGGAACATTTTCAGAGCTGTAAGGTGACCATCCATGCTGTGAGGAGTGAGCCACTCTCATAGCCTGAAATGTCAAAGCATTCCATTATAGTTAGGAAGATTAATACAAAAGAAGGTCATATGCCAACATTCCAGTTTATGATAATATATGATCTGTATTAATCTAAATAATTGAAATTTTGGTACCTTACAGAATTCTCATGGTATAAGGGGATCATTATTTTACATATTAAATATTGATAGGATATTTTTTCAAAGTCTATTTAAAATGTAAGTTATGGTATATTAAGAAGGCATTTAATATTTCCAGAATTATAAGAAGGAAAGGTATAAATGAGTGAAACATTCTCAGATTTTTCATGGCAATGTAGGAGAACTTAAATACCTAAATTGACAGAAAGTTTCAGAAAAAATTAAAACTTTATACAGAAAAATTTGATTTCAATAATAACTGAAATTATTTAAATAATTTCAACATTGTATAATTGTTCATTTTCCTCTATTTTATTTCAGATTACTAAAATCCTGGAGGAGGAATAGTATGTATTGCATTAGGATGTTGAGACTTATTCTTTCTAGGCTCTAAGGAATAGATGGCTAAGTAGATGGCAAGCTTGGCAATAGAGTTACAGGAACACTCCTTAGAAGTGTTTTGCGCCTTCAAAGTAAATCATTACTAAAGTGAGATAGTCAATGTTGAAATTGAGCGCCTAAATTTTTGAACTTGTGAACTTTATAAGCAACTTATATAATATATTGCAACAAATTCTATTTTATTCTACCAACATAAATGCTCATTGGTTTAATAATAAAAACATTGAGATGTATATTATATGCTTCTTCCTTGATACTTGTGTTTATTTTAAAAATATAAGGCTAATGGGTGTATAGATTTTAAAACAGGCATTGATCTGAGAAAATTTCTGTGCTTCAAAACCATCTGGATAATTTTCATGTGCTAAAATTGAGCCAAAAAAAAAAACCAACAATAACAACAGAGAAAATGCCGATATGTCATGACTTCTTTTATAAACTATTTCAATACTGCTTGATATTTTTTAAACTGTTAGCACCTAAATTTATTTTTTATCTCATAAATAATATACATACTGTAAGAACCATCAAAAAAGATCACGGCCAGTTCATTCTGTTTCAGTACTGCAGTGAAAATGCTGCACTTTGCTTATTAGATATAGCAACAAGAAAATGTTTTGTTCTTATTAAAGTTTGAAGTTGTATCAAAGCAGTGTTGCTCTTTTGTAGAATAGGAAAAGCACTGACCTTGGAATTCTAATTCTAGCTTGACCTTCATGCCTGCTCTTCCACATATTAACAAAGTGACTTTGGACACGTCACTTAAACTTTATGAGTCCTAGTTTCTTTCTCTATAAAAGAGGGATAATAGCTTGCCCTGCTTAACTACTGGATTATGGGGAGGGTCAGAAGATATAACGGATATTACAGCATTTTGTAAATATTGAAGCCCTATTATATTGCTGTTATCATTATTATTATTATATCTCCCTTCGTTTTGCTTTAAATTTCCTTAAAAAGAAGATGTGTTTTACGGTAGTCTATGAAATTGCATCACTAGGGAGGATAGTGATGTGATTAAAAAGAATAGAGAAAATAAGGGTCCGTCATGTTGACATTGACTGTGAATTGACATTATAGGGCATGTTTAAAGCTTACGAGGATATTTAAGGTTACCTGACAAACATGCATCTGATTATTATATAATATAAGATGTTTTATTCATGTTAGTTGAGTAGTGTTGAACAAGTTAAAAATGACATTTAAACCAGAGTGGAGGAGTTAAGTGTGAATCAAACATATATTTGCCAAAATAGGTACCTGGTATTCTTACAGATTTTGTGGATAAAAATAATTTTTAAAGTTTCTTCACACTAGACATATTTTTCTTCATGTGAGGTCCCATGTTTTAAAGGCTATGGCTAAATAACAACTTTTGTGCTCAGTTATTTTGGCATTAATAGTATATTAAGATGAAATTTTGAAAATTTGGAAGCTCACCATAAAAACTTTTTAACTAAGAAACTGTTATTTGAGAAACAGTGGAAAAAGAAGTTCAAATAGAGTTGAACGATGTTTAGAAAGGTAACCAATATTATGTAAAAAGAAAGCATTGCATTAAATTAAAGTTAAAGTAACCTTTCTTTCATATTTGGATTTATGGCTCAAAAACTTGCGTCTTTAACAGTTTTTAAATCTGAAGCTATAAACAGAGAATGAATTTCAGATTTTGAATAATATTGCTGAAGGATTTGTTTCAAAATGTTTCTTGTTCAATGAATTACTTAAAGTCTATCATGTTTCCAGAATTTTAAATGACCTAGACTTTTCTTCAATTGGTTTTCCTTCCAGTTAGTGATGCAGAAAGGTTTACCTTGCTAAATTAAAAAAAAAAAAATGCTGGAATTTTAGGAATCCAGGTTAGATAGATTGAACTAAGTCAATAACTGTATGGCACAAGATGAATTTTACTTTGATATCCTCTATAGTTTCAGTTTTTCGTAAAAAAAAAAAGTCAAAGATTCCATATTAGGTATTGGATTAAAGATATATATACTCTATGTAACTATTCAACATTTGGCTTATTTTCAGACATCTTTTCACAAAGTAATTTTCAATTGCAAACTGATGCTTCTCTTCTCATCTTCAAGAAGTATTTGTTGATGTCTAATTATTACATTTTTAGAGGTAAATAAAAAAATACATTATCCTAAACAACAACTTCTTTTTCTCTGGCTATGATTGGCTAGACATTGAGTTTAATATGCATATTCCCCTCATTTATCCTTGTCTAACTAGAAATCTGTCAATCTCCAAAGGGAAAGATTGAATTATGTTGAATGCAACATAATTGCATTGTAAAAACATTTTTTTTTCTGTTCTGAAGGCATTTAACAAATCGGAGAGATGAATTTATTTAGTTAACTTTATGCCATTGATGATGAGTAAATAAATACACATTTAAATATTTACTTTGTGATTTGTACTTTGAACTCATTACCTAAATTTTAATTTTTGTCCCAGCAAAATGGGACTAGTGAATACCTACCTCACAAAATCATTGTTAAGATTAAAATTTGAAAGAATGTTTATAAGATAATACTTTTCAATTTGTAAATATTGATACAAATGCTGCTTCTTGTTTTCATATTACTGTTAGGTGGATACATAAATAATTGGACAAGTCAAGTGCACAGAAGAGAAAGCAAAACCAATCCAATATAGATAAAATTCCTCCCTTCCATTACCTTGATGTGATTGGGTTGTATATGACCAATTCCATAAGAGATGGAAGTAGGGTCATGACTAAGGAAAACTGTGGGGCACTACCTTAGAAAAAACAGAAGCAGGAAAAAAAAAAAAACCAGTAACAGGGACCTCAATTTGCTGCTATGCAGTAGAAATGAACCTATGAACTGAGAACACATTCCATGAGACAACAAAATTTCTTCCACTCATCTCCTGTGGATATGGAAGCTCTTTACTAAGCCCAGTGGTTAATACAAGCTTCAGACCCTTCAAAGCAGTGAGCACAGCTTCCCAAAGATTCTTGAACTCCCATTTACAATGATGTGTTTGTGGGGGGAATGTGTGAGAATCAGAATCACCATATTTACCTTCTTTTCATGTGGGAAGAAAACCTTCAGGGATTCCCTTTGCGGGGCGTTGGCACAACTGTGCCCTGCATATCCCTCGAACGGAGAATTGGTTGCTGTGCGTTGTTGGTAATAGCGAGGGAGAGCGTGAGGTTCCAGGATGGTATGGTACACCCTGATGACGTGGGCTGAATTCTGACAAGAAGGCTTCCCACCTGATTTGGTGAACTCATAGCAGCAGGATCTTGACGTTTAGTTAGATCGACACATTATTCCAAATAATCGCAATATATCCGAGGAGGCTTGGAGTTGCACAAAGATACCAAAAAGATTTGATAAGAGCAACTTATTTCGTCCTCAAGAATGAGGACTACGCTTTACTACCAGGCTTGTATAAAGTAAACTATATTAGATATACGGTGGCTTTTTATATTACTGTGTTCTGTGCAAACTGGGGCAAGTTGTGGGACATTAGGACAAGTTCAGGTTTGGCTCACAGCCTGAAAGATTAGCAACTGGAGAAGAGAGATTCCCACGCAATTTCCAATTACAAAAGTCCTAGGAAAGCACTCTAGTTGGTCAAGTTTGGGAAATATTTCAATTCCTCTGTCTAAAGCCATGGGATATTATTACTGTCCCCATTCAAATCATGGAAACGATCAATTGATCATGATGATAGGAGCCATTATTAGTTTAACAACCTTGAAGCAAATGGCTTGAATAAAAGTTTCCAAGAAGTAGGGGCTGCTCTGGGCTCCAGAGTGATTTATTTTTTAAAAAATTAGCAGAATGAGTAGGGACATATAACAACATATGCTGAAGGCAGGGTTAGGGATATTGCTAAATTCTGGTAGCAGAATTTATATTTGACTTTTAACTTTCATCTACACCACTAATTTCTAATTTAGACTTGGTTTTCTTTTTTCCATTCTTCTAGTGGTTTAAAGATACAGAATTTCTAAAACATTGAAACCTCAGGGAGAAAACATAAAACAAACCAGAACAAAATATTTATTGCTTTTTAAGGGGTGATAAAACATTTGATAAATGATATTTAGGCTATTATAACATATTTACAAGTGAAATTTTTAGGTTTACCTTGTTCCTTAAATGCATGATATTTGTTATATGTAACATAGATGTAAATTTTATTTGGAATTTTGCTAATTTCTTCTTTCGTAATTTAATAAATTACAAAGCATGTGCTTGTTTTTAAAAACGTCAACCTAAAACATAGAACTTAATGGAGTAAATAGTGGAACTCCCACCTAGGCTGCTTCTTCCCATGACCCAGAGTGAATCACTGTTAAGAGTTTATGGAGTATCTGTTCAGATAATTTTTTGTGCACACACATACATTCACATACACTCTCTTTCAATATTGTTTTTCAATAAAACAACATTGTATTAATATTTTTCTGCCACTTCCTTCTTTGTCAATAAAAATGAGGAATTTCTTCCAATTCTTTGTATGCTTACATGCCTTATTATTTTTTCCAATTGCACAATATTCCATAATACTCATCAATATCTAATATTGGGTTCTTACTATATACTAGTTATTGATCTGAGTAATTTAAATACAATATGTAAATCCTCAGAAAAAAATCTATGTGTTGGGAACTAATATTATCTTTATTTTATCAATAAGTAAACTAAAGCAAAAAGAGTTTATTCTTCCAATAAACTATTTAATCATTCCTGTAGTGGTGGACATTTAAGATAACTCAAACGTTTTCACCTTTACAAATTATACTGCCGCAGAAAACTGCAAGTAGACTTGTTCAACTAAAACAGTTGTAGTTTTACAACCTCCAGATGGGTCCCTGGACCAAATAAGTCCCACAAATGACACCATGGCTCACAAATGACACTATTTTTAAATTTTTAATGTTTAAATGTGATAAGAGAAAATTGATATTCAACTGTCACTTTTTATTTTATTGGGTGAAGAAAGTTAAGGGAAGCGTAGTTTCATAGATTATGTGATATAAATATTTTTTACATAAATTCTGCTCACATCCTTACCTATTTTCTACTGGATTATTTTATTCTTAATGACCTATATTTGGCTTTCTTTTGTCTTCTGGGATGAATATGAAAACATGCTATTCAAATCATCTCCTGCTGTGGGAAACAATAGTGACTCACAGCCCTGGGTGCCTCTGGATCTTGTACCATATTTGCTCCAAGATGATGCTTCTGGCTTGTGGTCCCCAGTGGATGACTGAGCGGGCAGGGGTACTAGGGCTGTCTCTTTCCATGGAGAACTGGTGGCGCTCCAGGTGTGACTTTGGCTTGAGAACTCCCATCAGGCTGGCTAAAACTCTCTTGGAATTGTGCGCTTTAAGAGTCTTCTTCCTACGGAGACCGCCTTTCTTTCCTTGAGGTCTGAAGTCCCACCCCACCCCCCACCTCAATCTGATTTGGTGACTAGATAGACCGGAACGCACCTTCCAATCTTGTTTATGGGGGTCTTTCAGAAGTTTCTTAGTGTTCGGTCTAGTCTTGGCTACGTGGCTTCTGGATTTCATTCATGTCTTAGAAAGATTCTCTAATCCCTATTTTAGAAGAAAAAAATGTGTTTTTTCTTCTAGTACTTCAATAGTTTTAAAGTTTTCCTTAGGCCCCAAAATCTATTTGGGGTTTTTTAAGGGTGTGAGATGGGGATCTAATTTTAGATTATTTTCCAGATACATAGTCAATTACCCCAATATCATTTGTTGAATAATCTGTTATCAGCACCTATAGTCACTAAATTCTCCCCGTAACAATAAATCTACTTTAAATTATATTGATTTATGTTTGAGTATTTAACTACAACTTTGGAAATAAATTTTGATAACTGATAAAGCACATTCCCTTCATTTTGCTCTTCCAAATATTTTTTCATCTTCTATTGTTGCACGTTATTTTCCCAGCTGAAGTGAGAATCAACTTAAGTAAAAAATAATTTGGAAATATTTTGAAAGCACATTGACTATGTCAATTAACTGAAGGCGCAGAAAAATTGATTATTTAACATATTAGGTCTTCTCATTCAGGGATATGGTAGATCTTCATAATGTATTCAGGGATACTGTGTGCCTTTCAATAAAGCTTTATAGTTTTTTGGCATGTTGCTTTTGTTTTGTTTTGGTTTTTGGTAAAATTGAGTCCTCTGTATTTTGTAGATTTTGTTGTACTGCTTAATATCTTTTAAATGCTTTATTGAACCAAGCTGTTGAACTATGAGGATTTTATGTCCTATTGGTGCTTGCTTACACAGAAATATCAAAAATGCTATATCCAAAGAATGTGTTCACGATAAAGCAAAATAAAGACAGTACATTTTCTAGACATAATATTTTCTACTCATGAGCAGAAAAACAAACATTATTTTTAAGATTATGTGAAAAACAAAATTAACTAAAATTATTTGAAATTAACCTTGGATCATTGCCTATTTAGCTTTTTTTCTTACCACTGTTATTCTGCTTTTAAAATCAGTAGTTCCTATTTATTTCCCCCTTAATTTTTATTGCCCATGAAGAATTTTGAAAAAAAAAATTTTCAGTGATGAAGACTAACTTTATATCTTTGCCTATATAGCTTGACCCTTTATTTAATCTGAATATTTCTAAAACATGAAAAGCTCTTTTGTATGCTGTTGAAGATAGAATGATCAGAAGCAAGCAAGAGCAAGATAAAATGCAAAATCTACATCTCCCCATTAAGTAGGATATATTATAAAGAACCCCAGGTTATATTCTAAGTCACTGAAAACGTTGTTGGACATTTTAAGAGGCCTCTTTAACTTCTACTCCTAGTGTGCTTCTTGTTTTATTATCAATTGAAATAGATCAATGATATTTTGATTACCAAGATTTTCAACTTTGAAACTTAAAAATGTGGAGCATCATGATTTCTCTGACACAGTAATTCCTGTTATTTAATAAAGCTACTAACAATTGGGAAATATGTGTTGTGAGTATAGCAAATATTGTTATTTTACATTAGGAAAATTATTTGGTGTATTTTGTAAAATATTTTTTGAGAAAGGCAGAACAGCCAATGAATACCTTATCTTAAACATTTTATTTATCAGAGTGGCATATACATAAAGATACTGAAATAAGTGATTGAACATATAATCTTAATGAATAAAAAATGCATATGCATGTATTTTATATACTTTTTTGAGTTTATTTTTCCCCATTTGAAAAAGAGCAACTGATCAATTGTGGGATGGGGAAGCTTTGGATTCAATGGTCTGAAAAGACTTCCCTGAAGATTAGTAAATAACATTCAAGTTGAGACCTACCAGTCAGGAAGGAACCAGCCCAAAGCATTTCTTGGAGAAGAGGCAGGGACACTCTCCATGTGTTTCAGTAGCAGAAAGAAGATGGCAATGGCTGGAATCAAGCAAACAAATGAAATGCTGAAGAAAGAGAGATAGGCAGAAGTTAAGAATTTCTAGGACTGGAGACAAGGATAAGTTTGGATTTTACTCCGAGATTTTTGAAAGTATATTTTTTTAGGCCATATGAATATAATTTTATGTAAATTTTTTTTTGTTTTCCTCCTTAAGCATTCTAATACTTTTTTTCATGGTAAATTGCAGAACAAAATATAATGTCCCAATTGAAATTTTAACATATTGAAATATTCAGTCTATTTTGATAACGCTTCCCATGGGACACAGACCACGGTTTTACACAAAATAAGTCTATTCCTAACTATAGGATTAAAAGGAAAAAATCTGCTTTGTAGTCCAGAAGTGCCTGGCTGGTAGACAAAACTAATGTGAGTTATGCAGAGACCACTCTACTGGCTTGCAGCCGGACTCCTTTGCAATCTATTCTCAACACAGCAGTCAGCATGTTTTCATTACCTTATGCATTCCATTTATTTCTCTCCTGGGAGAGGCAGAATAATGGTGTCCCTACAACATGCCTCGTCTCTCTAACTATATAAGAGGTTTCCAATACACATTTGAAGAATGATTGAAAGAATGAATCATGCCAATTTCTGCTCAAGACCAACCATTGGCTGGTCTTCTACCCCTTCAGAGTAGAAGGCAAATGTCTTAAAGATATACAAGATGTGTTCTGTACTCCACACCCTATCAGTGCTTTCATTTTCTCCCCTACTCTTCCCCTCAAACACTGCACCTGAGCAATACTGATCTCCTTGTGGTTCTTTTAGCACAGCAAGTGCCCTCCCATATCTGAGATTTTTACACCTGCTATTCTTTGCTCTAGCTGGGATGCTTAACTTCAGATTTCTACCTGAATCATCCTTGGCCTCCTTCAGGTCTTTGCACAAGCATCAGTTTAGCAATAAGGTCTTCCCCGACCACCCTAGGTGTTTCCTTAGCTTGAGGTACTTTCTCCTCTCCTCATTTATTACTCTCCATTACCTTCATTAGCATGTATATTTATTTTTACTTATGTATTTCATATACTCTGTCCCCCATTGGAACACAAACTCCAAGTGGACAAGGATTTCCTTCGCTCTATTCTTGAGTCGTAGTAGGTGCTCAATAAATATTAATTCAATGAATCATACTATTTGAAAAATGATATGCTTTTAAACTGCTACAGAACACCAACAGATTACTCCAGAAGAAATTGTGGTTTATTGAAAGAAATATGGACTGACAAGGCTCATATTAGAGTCTGAAAGCTGCAGGACTACTTAACCATAGCCGGTTGAAAGGTGGCCAAAACATCCATAGAAATCAATTTTAAAAGACTTAGTATGCTATTGTTCTCTGAGTAAGCGCATAAATAAAGATTACAATTTTGAAGTAAAGAAGTAAAATAAAGTAAAACCCCAGTATAGGCTGCATGGGGCAAGAGGGTCAAGGGGCACAATAGTGAACCAGAAATTGTCCTTAGCCACCTAAGGTGTGCATTACATGAATTCTCTGAAAGGGAAGGAGAGTACTGTGTATTGAAACCAGTACATACAAAAAAGTGAGGAGGAAATGACAGGGAGAGAGATTTTAATGGCACTCAAGTTCTTGTTCTAATTGTTTCCATGGGAATTTCTTCTTATGTCTTTCCATATTCTTTGTTTTATATGCCTTTTTTTGTTTCTATTTCTTGACATTAAATAGCCCTGTTTACTGCATATATATGAGCAAATACACAAAGATACTTAAAACTCATCATGGAACTCAGAGTAGGAACCATTGGCATAGAGAGATGCAAAATTGTCTTTTACTCTGTTTGCATAATTTTATGTCTCTCCTAGATAATACATGTGCCAATAAAGGAAAGAATCAATGTTTTTCATGTTTTCTCTCCTCTCTCCAATCATGGACTGCTCTTCCTATGCTTATCCTTGATTATGATGATGTTATTTTTTCAGCTATGCAATACCCATATCCTTAGCTGTGGTTTATACTAGAAATTAGAGTTTCTGGGTAGATAACCCTCCCTCCAAAAAAATGCAGTAGACATGAGCAATGAAATAATGGGGGAGAAATTATTGAGTTTAATAACATTTATTGACCCTCTCCAACAAAAGATAAAGAGCTGTAGGATGGGCAGCTGCCGTGGCTCAGCAGGCAGAGCTCCGACCTGCCGTGCTGGAGGTCTGGAGTTCGATCCCTGGTGCCTCCTGCCCATATGCAAATTTAAAAAAAAAAAAAAAAAAGAGCTGTAGGATGTGGTTGCTTGCTCTTTTAACCAATGCTAAGTCTATAGATGAAAAAAAAAAAACATGAGTTGAAGATATTTTGTATGTTGCTCCTACAAGAATTGATCTCCAGTTAATTTGTCAGCCAAACTCTTTCTGTAATCTTTAGTTATCTTTGGTTTTTGATATTAGTGGAAAGAAATTTTTAACAGCAGCTGTAGGGTACTTTGAGCCCCAGGAATCCTAGAAAAGATAAAAATGTTTTGGCCCTGAACCACAGCAGGACTCTCCCTGAAAGAATACACAGGGAGAGATCCAGTCAGGACTGCCCCAACCTGCCCCACATCTCGGCCTATTGAGATTCCAAAGAAAGATTTGCTAAATGCCAGGGTGACAATTCCTTGTCGTCCAGTGAACAGCAAGATGACAAGAAATTCACTCTTTACATATTATAAGACAGAGGGACAAAGATGGATGAACCCCAGAGAATTGTGTGCAAGTTTTGGGAAATAAGCTCAGCATGTGCTCTTTGCTCAAAACACGATACACTCAGGGCAGGCAGCATTAAAGGTTATGACTAAAATTCTGTGTGCTTCCAGGGAGTGGCAAGGAGGGAAGTCTGAGGAGGGGACAAAGCTGAAGTCAGTGGTTGGCCAGGGAGGAGACACTATATATAGCATACAACGAAATCTTATTGATAAGAACTTTGTAAATTTCATCGATCTCACAGATCCAAGGGATGCTGAGGGAACCAGAGCTTTAGTTTCCTAGGTTGCCCAAATACCATGAAATGAGTTGGGTTAAACAATGGGAATTTATTTCCTTGCATGTTTGAGCCTGGAGAAAAGTCTAAATCAAAGCCTCATGAAGGCAATGCTTTCCTCCTGAAGACTGGCATTCTGGGGATGGCTGCTGGGGCTTGGCTCCTCTGTCACATGGCAAGACACATGGCAATGTCTCCTGGTCTGTCCCTTCTCTTTTATGTTTCATCAATGTCTGGTCTTTTTCTTCCTGTGGCTTTTCTCTCTACCTGAATTTCATTCTTATAAAGGACTTTAGTAATAAGATTCAGACCTATCCTGATTGAGGTGGGACACACTTTAACTGAACTAAATCTTATCAAAAGTTCTTGCTTACAATGGATTTATACCCACAGGAATAGGTTAAATTTCTGAACGTGTTTTTTAGCACACATATAGCTTCAACCCACCACAACGAGCAACGGAAAATATCTCTTTCATTGCAATTTGACAGCTGGCATTACCTGGTAGGTAGTGAAAATAGAGTCCTATTAGTAGGGGCTGTTAATGTGGAGTAATTTCAAAGGAGTGTGTGTTTGGCAAATACCCCAAAATTTAACTTCTTGGATAGATCAGAATAGCTATGAAAGAGGAAATGTCTACTGAGGAAAGGTGCCCTATACAATGTCAACATTTTCTTTATTGTAGAATTAGCTTATATATTGCTTATTATTTACCCGTGCTTTACATGTAATGGTCCTCACAACAATCTTGTGAGGTTGATATTATTATCCCCAATTTACAGAGAAGGAAATTGACATGAAGGAGAGTGAAGAAAATGTACGACTCAGAGAGTTAAAAAAGCAGGAAAGTAGAAGAAAGGATTTGACCCTGGTCATTTTGACTCCATTGTCCACACACATAACCTTCACAGTGCATTGCTTTCTATAATTGTTTTTAAGGAAAGTAATCCTCTCTTACTAAAGTTGCTACTTCAGAAAAGAGAATCTTAACCTCTCTTACCTTCTGCTGACTCACCTATAAAATAAAAGCAAGAAATTCTACTTGTCAGATGACAGCATCTGGGGCAGATATCTGTTCACATTATTCAATCTTACAGAATATCTGTTACCTTATTTTAGCATCTTAGCAATTGTTCTTTGTATGCAGACACTAAAATGTGGAAAAGCAAAATCAGGCAGGAAAATGAAAAGCCTGTAATAATAAGAAAAATATTTAAAATGTACTCTCAGGGAGCTGAGTGGATGACGATTGAAAGCCACTGGAGCCTGGTAGCTGTTTGGTGGTCTATATGATACGTGTTTGGTAGGTTTCCTCATGTTACTCTGGGACAATTGTTCAAACCACTTACAAAGTTGGCACCTGTAATAGGAAAAGTCAGTTCCTTATCATGAGAATCCTTTAAGATGGAGAAGAATGGTCTCAGAAAAGAGTTTGTGCCCACTGAAAAACCTAAGAGAGGAAATACAACTCGTAAACATTCTCTACTGTGGCCTTGTCTCTTCTAATGAGATTTCCATTTGAAGTGGAAAATGGCATAAAGTAAGAAAATAGAGACTAACTGCAAGGACAAATGAGCCATCCCCCACCTCCTCTCCCTTTTTTTTCTCTCTTGCAAATGCTGAAAGTTGATTTTCAAGTCAGCTAGTGTAACTTTAGAACATTGATGCAGAATATTTTAGCTTATCACGGCTTATAAAATTTAAAATTAGAAGAAATTAAATTTATAATTGCAGTTTAACTTGCTTTTGTTTAGGAAATATTTAATAGGGGCATATTATATTTTAGAACACTTAACTGAAGTTTAGTAGAATTAAAATTGAAAGCAAGTCATCATGAAATTGATATAAGGGGAAAGTGAAACTATTCTACACTTAGTATTATAATATGGGCTATATGATCCTATGATTGAAAAATCATCGGTTTTATTGGAGGAAATGCAGAGTGATTCATATATGTTGAAATTCATAAATTGAAAATCAATAGGATGCAGATATTTTCTTCTATAATGAAGTTTAAGAATATTAAATAATAAAACATTAGAAGAAAAACAAAAATTTGAAAAATGTTCCACCATTTCTGTACTCACAATAATATGCTATTCCTCTTCTAGTTTATATTCTTCTTTTTATTTTGTATTGTCAAAACCTACAATATTAGTGGGCCACTCAATTTGAGACAAAAGGATCATTTACTTTTTTGAGGGTTTTTCCTGGAGCACAATTCTGAATCATTGATGTGAACCCAGAGATGCTACGAGCTTGTGCAAAACATTAAAAGACCACGGATTTGAAATCTGTTGAACTATTTTATTTTTGACACTATTCAGTTATAAATGCATTCCTTTTAGGAATGGAAACAATTTTTCTTTTTCTAGAAAAGACATGATGTACAGAGTGAATTATTACAATATTAAGACAGCAGAACAATCTGGATATATTTAGAAAATATGCAAAGACTAGTTTGTGACACTTTTTAAAAAGGTGAAGAATTGGTTTTATCATCTTTTACTTTTTAATATTTACAAGGAGAAATAAGGTAAAATTAAAAATAGGAGAGGTATTAGTTAAGTCCTCTTAGAGATTGTAAAAATCTGCATATAGTAATTACTTTGACTGAACATCTTTTATAAATTCTGCATAGATAATACTGGAAGCAATGTAAACATTAAAAAAGGCACCTACATATTCTCAGATAATATTTTAAAGAAATATTACAAAGGAAATTATTTCTGGTAGTGAAAACAAATCATTTCATTTTAGAAAACAGAAACACATAAAAAGTAAAAAATTAAAATACCTCTAGGTATTACAGGAAATATTCTCTCATTTCTTTGTATATATATTATAAGAAAGGGAGTTATAAGTAAATAATATAGGTAAGTTTGTGTGTATCTGTTGCACTGTAATTAACATTATAAGGGGAACATGTGTCTCTCTTTAAATATTCTTTCAAAACATGAATTTTAACTACTAAATAGAAATTGGAATTAAACTATTATCTGTAGTTTGAATTCTGCTATCATTGTTGCATTTTGCTTTCTAATTCTGATAATAATTCTTGTCTTAGTTTGCTATGCTGCTGTGACAGATACCACACAATATGCTGGCTTGAAGAGCAAGCATTTATTAGCTCACAATTTCAGAGGCTAGAAGTGCACATGCAAGGCCATTTGCAAGCCAAGGTCTGCAGTGTTCTCATGCCGACTTGCGCAATCCATGGGGTTCTTTGGCTTGCAGCTTTTCCTCTGGTCACATGACAGTTTCTCCTTGTGTCTGTTCCTCTGCCTTCCCCTAACTTCCAGAGGCTGCCTACAAGAATGTAGATTAAGATGAAGAACATGTCTTTTAAGAGGGTGCATAATTGAATCTACTACAGTTAGGTTACACTTGACTAATACATCTCCAAAGGGTCCTCTTTACAAATAAATTCACACCCAAAGGTTAGGAGATTAAAATTAGGAGCATGTTTTTGTTGTAGTGCATAATTCAATCTACCACAATTTTGTCAACTACTTGGTAGCTTTTAACAATTTTAATTGTTACCTATTTAGGTTTCGATCTCTGCCACCTCATTAGAAAGCTAATTTTTAAATTTTATTTTGCAGTCTAGGATCTGCCTTCACCTTTCTGTTATTATTGTTTCAAAATACCTTGTATTCTTAATTTTAGCATGTATAATGTAGCTGTTTCTAAAATTTGTTTCTATTTCCTTTTAATTTTTAAACATTGTTTACATAATTTCCTTTGTATTTGTGGTAGCTGTTTCTTCCCATTATTTGATGCAATTTCATGTTTACTCATCCTTAAAAGATGAGTGTTTAGGAAATACCTGATAGGAGCATATTTTATTATAAAGGCTACTGACTTTAGTTTATTAAAATTAAACTTGAAAGTAAGTTGTCATCAAATTAACATAAGAAAACTTTTTGCACTTGGCATTGTACTATGGGTTATGATTCTTGATATCTGAGTCCACAGAGCATCTTCCGCTTTTCTTACTCACGAACCCTTGTTGCTACCCACGGCAAATAGTTGTGCATTCAACACCACAATCAATTTCAGAGTTTTTTTCATTTCTCCAGGAAAAATATAAATTAAAAATTTAAAAAAAACACCTAAAATATATCCCATACCTCTTATACCCCACTATTATTTATTTATTTATTTTTCTTTATGTTATTACTGATCTGTTCATACACAGCACAAAGGGGACTGTCAGTCACAAGGTTTTCATAATCACAGGTTAAAAGCTATATACAATTATCCACAAGAATCAAGCTACTGGATTACAGTTCAGCAGTTTCAGGTATTTCCTTCTAGCAACTCCAATATACCAAAACTGAAAAGGGATATCTACATACTGTATAAAATAACCTCCAGAACGACCTCTAGAATTGATTTGAAATCTCTCAGCCACTGAAATTTTGTTTCATGTCTTACCCTTCTTGGTCAAGAAGTCATTCTCAGTTGCACAATGCCAGAGCCAGGTTCATCCCTGGGAGTCATGTCCCAGATAAGGGGGAGGGTAATGTGTTTATTTGCAGAATTAGCTAAGAGAGAGAGGCCACAACTGAGCAACTAAGAGGTTCAGTGGGAGTGATTCATAGTCATAGTTATAAGTAAGCTTAGCTGATCCTTTGCAGGAAAGAATTTCATAAGAGCAGGCCCAAAGTTCAAGGACTTGACATAATAAATTGGGAGGCCCTAATGCTTGTGAGAATATCAGGACTTCCTAAGGTAGGGAAGTTTAATATTTCCACATTTTCCCCAGTCCCTCAGGGGAACTTTGCAAGTACGTTTTTTTAAAAAAATTTTCTGCCCAGATTACTCTGTTATATATTGGGGCATCACTCTAACCTGTACAAACCAACAAGATATCACTCTCTATTAAAGGTTCCATGTAACTATGGTGCTTGAATAAACTAACCATACAAATTAAGTTAGATAATGTGTTACAGAAAATATAACTTTGCAACAAATATACATCTCTTCCTTTGGTCTCACACAGAAGTTGAAGTTTGAAGCTACAGTAAATTTCATCCATTGCCCTGTATTCTGATTTACCTTAGTCCTAACCAAGTCCATTTCATTTATACCTGTAATTGAAGTCTGATCTCTTTTTCAATTTCTTTAACAGTTGCTGGATGGAATAATGTGGACTTTCAAAGCTGCAGAACTCTGAGTTTCATGTGTCACACAGATACACAAAGTTCCACGGAACTACCAGGTTTTACACAAATTGCTCAGC